>JAMKQA010013863.1:0-12131 GCA_024699735.1 Posidonia australis
CATGGATGATGGAAAAGAAGAACATTCTCATGAATAATGGGAGTGGAAAATTAAAATTTAAAATATACACTTCACGGATAGTAGAAGTGGAAATAAAACATCTCTGTGCATGAAACTTGTGCATGGTCTTCATGACTAAGTGGGAGATGTGAGTAATGGTCAGTAATGGTCATTGAAGACCATTTCAAATGAAGGGTGAAACGGTCATTCATGGTCGTGTTGAATATGACGGTTACCAGGCCTTTATGGCTGAAAATGAAACGACAAGAAGGAAAGCCGTTGGAGGAACGCAGAGGGATGGTCAAGGGTCCCCTATAAATAGAGGAGAAGACAAAGAAAAGACACAACGGAAATACTTACAGTGATTCTCCTGCTTGACCATCGCTGGAGCCCCACTTGAGCATCGCTGGAACACTCTGTAAAGGCGTCCCATTTCCTTCAATCTTATCATGTAATATACGGAGTTTAGAGTCTAAAGCATACAATGAGTAAGTAGGAATGTATTTTTTTTTATATTGTAACTTCACCAACAATTTTTCTCAATTATCTATTCCATACTCTCGAATCTAAAATCAAGATTAAATAGCATATTTTTATTTTTTGTCAAATAACGAATTAAGAAAGAAGAATAACAACAACCATAAAATCAAACTTAACAAAAAAAAAGGGACAACCATTTGTCTTCTTCTTGTTGGTAGTTAAGAGGGAAATTTGAAAATTTAAACTTTAAAGGGAAGTTAAGGTTGTATTTAAAACTTACAAGAAAAATGGATAACTAATCCAAAAACAAAAAAAAAAGCAAGAAAACATGGAAGCAAAGAATGCCATTGTTCTTGTCTCTTTATGTTTTGTGGAAAATTAAAACACATTTGCATGGTATAACAATAAGATATGCCCTTATACTTATGAAATTATTCTTTAATTATCAGTTGTGGTTTGAAAAATATGTCAATGATAATATACTTGATGATTTTTATATATTATGTGATCTGAAGATCATAAATAGGTAAATTATAATTAATTAGTTGACTTAAAGTCAGATGAATATTCATTTTATTTGTTTTCACTAACATCTAAAGCTTTTATTCATTTATTGTTTCATTTCGAAACTTGTATTTCGATGTCAACATATGCAAATTTGAAATTTCATTACTAAAGTTGTATACGAGATCACCACTCCTTCACCTCTTTTGATGGATTTAATCAATTTCATTGTAAATTTTAGGTTTGTTTGTTTAATTATTTTGGTTTTTTAAATAATCTGTGTTGTTAGTAGTACATAGGCGTTAAAAAAAAAAAATTGGGAAAACCATATTTGCTAAGTTCATTTGTTTGATTTTTTTTTTTAATGTATCATAGATCCATTTGTTGATTTTCTCTCATATTGTGATTCTCAGACTTAAAAAAGAGCTTCGAATAATGTGTCACATCTGATCTATGAAAAAAAATTCAAATATGTTTGGTTTATAAACTTTTGGTTTAAACAGATAAAATATTATTTGGTATGGTCTAAAAACCATCAAACAAAACAAGCCATGACGACGTTGTTAAATGTTTTGTTAAATAGCAGTTTGATTTGTAATATCTTGATTTAAACAGATAAAATACTATTTGGTTGTTTAAAAACCAGCAAACGTACGGACCTTAGTGATGTTTGTTAAATGCATAGCTAAATAAATTTTAATCAGATATTCTGATGGCATGGTGGATCATTGGACCACTCAACCTGCCTTTGATCAGATGTGGGGTGGAGCCATCCTTTGTAATGTTGACAAGAAAGGTTAATAAATTTATCCTCCGCCATCTGATCGTAGGCAATCGGTTGGATTGTCTGACAACCTTACAAAATCTTCGCTATCGGATGATAACAAATACGTAAATAAAAACAAAACTCTTATCGAATCTAAGTTGCATTTCAAAAAAAGAAAAAGAAAAAGAAAAAACGTAAATAAATGATAAATAGATCCCATAGATATGATAATAACAAAATCTCTACTGCGAGGAGGAAAACTTTTCCAAGGATGTCACCGAATACGGAGCAATTGTTGCAAATATTTCTTTATTTCTGAATACACAGTTGATCAGACCGCGGTTATATATAACTTCGAATCCAAGTTTAAATCCTATAAAAATGGAACTCGAGTATTAATACTAATGGGACATGTCTCAACTCTCAACTAAACATTAAAAAAAAAAAAGAGAGGAAAAAACCCAACATTGAATGAGATCTATGAGAAATAGAAAATGACGTCATCGGACGGTGAGGATTTTGTACATTTCTTATGAAAAAAAAGGGTGAAAATCTCGCGGGAGAAAGTCTCGTTGTCTCGTTCGCTCGCTTCCCCTGCAAGAATCCCTTTTCAGCCGAAATCCGCGAAACCCTTTCTTTCTACCCATATCTTACCCCCCAAAACCCTCGTCGCTGCCACCTTCGCTTCTCCTCCTCCTACTCCGCCGCTGTTGCTGGAGGCCTAGCGGTGCTTCCTTCGACTTCCTAGCGTCTCCTCCCGGTACGGAACAGCTCTTTCCACTCCTCGTTTCTACTTCCCATTTGCTGTTACTGCCGTTATCTGGCATAGCCTTTCTAATCTCGCTTCTGCGTATTTCTTCTTCCTTATGTCTTTATGAAAAATAAAAAGTTGCTGCTTATATGTAGGCACCTACATAAAAAATGTCCCCTTTTTGTTTTTGTAAAACATTTTGTTGTGTGTTCTGCTTTGTTTCTTATCGTGGAATGTGCTTATCGATCGAGTAGATCACGTTTGACTGCTGTTATTGCCTAATATCACCCGGTATGTGATGTCATTATTTACTATCATATCAGAAATTATGGCCACTGTGTAATCACTACATTACTGCGATACCTTTATGGACGTTGTCTCTTAACTTCCCTGATTTAGAATTACCAGAAACTTTGTTTATAAATACTGCACCAAGATTGCGTGCAGACAATTTTTTTTTTCCTTAAAACTTTAGAAATTGACTTGAATCGATTTATCCTATCCTATATCACCAATAACCAATTATGCTAGCTTTTCTCATTTGGCATGATGTTTTGATTCCGAAATCAATATTGTTTTTGACCTACTACACTGTTCCATTGCACCAGACACTGCTTTATTAGGTGCTGCTCTAATCAACAAGTTACAACATGTTCCAATTTTACTGGTTTAGTATTGTATAAATAATAGCCATCATATGCTTGATTTTCTCATGTGAAGCATACAATATGTCTTTATTCTGAAACATATTGTGGATAATGTCTACTAATATTATTTGTACAGTATGTGCCTTAAGTTAAAGAAAAGGCAAGGAAAGAGAAACTAGTTACCAAAACAAGAAGAAATCAAGAGCCAGGCGGTTCTTGTTGACGAGCGTCCCTGATCCTTAGCAAAACATAAAGTCTCCAAAACCAACCCTGCAGCCATACACTGTGGGTCAATGTCCATCACCACAGACCTCTATAAAATTCCAGATATTGCCTGTTCATTTTGGAATGCAATATTCAAGACATACCACCAATTCCTAGCAGCATTGAGTTCAAAGCCTGATGTGACTCCTACTTCAGTCTCACATCAACCTTTTTCATTTAAAAAGCATTCCATTGAATCTTACTGCCAATGTAGGGAGACATCAAAGGAACTTTCAACTTTCTGAAGGAAGAGTTGAACCACAACACACTTCATGAAAGGATTCATGCACTCCTGACCTTCACAAACACGTCTACTAGCCAAGCACCATCCATGTTTCTTGAGAGCCTTTTGAGTGAATGGGTATTTCAATGTCACCGACCAACGAAAACATTGGATTTTATAAGACACATGCTTATTCCATATGGTTTCCAACGTTTCTTACTCTTCTTTCATGTTTGCTATGTTTTTCGAAATTCTGTTGTATAAGACAATATATGATACCACCGTGCACTCGAGAAAAATTTAAGAATCATATCATCTGAACTAGTTTAATGAACTAGTTGAAAAGGAAACAACATTACTAGACAGTCTCCACAATATGTTTCAGAGCAAAGGTCTATTTTAGGTTTCATATGAGTAACCTCAGGGCAATGGTGACTGTAATATATAACATATTAACATTCAACTAAAAATGGGAACATGTACTCTTTTTTGTTATCATTTAAAATTTTTTCCTTTGTTTGGCTGAGAATTCGAATTGTTTCTGATAAATTAATAATCAGAAAAAGAAGCGAACAACTGCTGTATTATCTCAACCTTCATCTTTTAATTTTGAATTTCTTTCTTCTAGTGGATTTGCTGTTACTAGTTCTTTTTATTCTCTTTCTTTGTGCTGACTTTGGATTTGAAAATTTCTTGTAGATTGCAAGAGTGACAGTTTCCAAGCTTTGGGATGGCCTTGACCAATTTCATCCTCACTGTAGCTGGGGTGACTGCTGCAGTTGTGCTTCTACGCTTCGATGTCAAGCAGTCTGCCACGGTCTTCAGGCGCAATGTCCGTCAGATACGTCATTGGCTTGAGGAGGAGTCTGCCTCTGCTGCAAAGTGAGTTGGGATTTGCTTTTTCTGTGGTATATCTCAAGATTTCTATGATTGGGATTAAAAAAAAGGCCAGTCTTTACGATTGGCATTAATAAAAAAAGGTTATTTGGTACTGTTTTAGCAGAGGAGTTTCATTCTACAGAGCCACAGATGGTAGTATTGCTTTCTTCATGGGGAAGCTGTTCATATTACCAACTGTTATCTAAATTTTTTGATTAGATAGAAAGTTGAGTTATCATTGTTTTGTTATCCTTTACTTGAAAATGGAGGAGTGAACTAATTGATTTCTCACATTTATTTTGTGGGAAGGAACTCCACTGTTGACATATATGGCAATTTTAAACATGAGCTCCCACTATTTATCTTCATAGTTATTTTTTCATTCTAAAGGCCAATTTGTGCATAAAATTTGACCATAATTGGGATTTTTGAGTCAAATGGAATTAAGAGGAATTGAGTTTCCTTAGAAAGTAAGAGAATTTGAGTTTCCTTTCACTTATTTTCTCGTATTTGTTTATGTTAAAATATGGACATCCAACTTAAAATCAATTGACTATGAGTGGAAGGGTCTATCTATATATAATTATTAGTTCCAGTCATCATTTTTTTAACGTGGGATTATTTTAAAACTCTTCTCATTTGTGGTCTATTTGAGGTCTAACAAATGTCTTTTTTAAATATGAGTGGATATATGTGGACTTAGACCTGTTTGAGTTTCTTTTGGCTCTGATACTATGTTAAAATATGGACATTCAATTTAAAACTAATTGACTATGAGTGGAGGAATCCATCTATATATAACTATAAGTTTTAGTCTTTATTTTTTCAATGTGGGACTATTTTAACAATTTATCTTGTGGAAATAGTGAGAAAGTGAACTTCGAATATATGTGAAATTAGAAGGAGATCATTTATATCTGTGAATAAATATTTTCATGTGTTATTATTTAATAATAAAGTTTATTAAAAATATTATAATTATTAAATAAATAAAATAAATTTATAATACACCATCATTTGATTATTAATAAATAAAATATAGTATTATCGTAAACATTATTTGATAACAAAGTTTATTAAAAATATTATAATTACTATATAAATAATATAAATGTTGTAGTATATGATTACTTGATAATAAATATTACTAAAATAATTATATATTATTAAATAAATAAAATAATACATCATTATTTGATAAGAAGTACATTAAAATATTTATATATCTTAAATAAAATACAATAAAATAATATTATCATACATTAATGTTTGATAATAAAGTCTATTATAATCATTATATATTCTTAAATAAATTAGTAAGATATTGTCATACAAATATAAATATAAAATAAATATTATTATGCATAATTATTAGACAATAAATTCTCTAAAATCATTATATATCAAACAAATATAGACTATGTGAAAATCATTATTTTACAAGAAAGAACTTAATGAAACTAACACCAAAACTTTGAGATTAGAGAAGAGAGTGAATTCCAATGAAATTTCAATAGGTAGGTAGGAAAATGAATTTCATGATGTTTAGACATATTTAGGAAAGTACTGCAATTGGTTTCATGACAAATCATTTCCTCTATTGTGTACAAATATCTTAATTTGAATGATCAAGAAGGAACTAAATTCCCTTCAAATCAATTTCAGTGCTTTTCAAGTGCACAACTCCCTCCCTCTAAATGTCATGTTGCCTCTAACTTGATTGGCCCTTTTATATTTCTTGTAATTGTCATGCTGCCTTATGCTTGCCGATGATATGCTTAATTACCGAGGTTGTCGAAATATGTAGAATACAAGTTTATCATGGTAACCACAAATGATGCATTAAGGATTGAAGGTGGTAGTATATATTTGGAAGATCACCATCTTTTTATAACAGCGATTATTCTAGAGGTGTTATGTTTTCCAAGAAGAACTATTCTTTGCATGAAAATGCATAGCTTCGTTATGGTGCAAAAATAGACCATGCACAACAGTAGTAGTATCATTTTGTATTTTAGATATTTTTTCTATCATTTTACGAAATTTCATACTGTAGTTGAAGTTTTCTTTGAACGAGATGCTTATAGGCACATGAAAGAAACTCTGCATACGGTTTATTTCCATGTGACAAATGACAACCTATAGGCATCTTATTCATATGAACTTATAACTAGAGATGTTGACTTTTAAAACACGTCAAGCAGTCATGAAATGTTAATAAACTATAGGCTTTTATAGGTGCAATCATGGAAATAATTTCTCAAAATTTCCAAACATCTTACTTTCATTTTAGTAGCACTCTTTTCGAGCATTTATTTGTAAGCTTACTTCGATTATGCTGCTAGTCATCCTGCATGGTTCAACAATCGAGGAACCTGGCATATTATATATTAACCATGTTCTTGTGTCTTTCTTGTCAGAACTGCTGAAAGAACTAAGCCAAAAGAGTTGGATTCCCAAGCTCCAAAGAAAGATGCCCCAAAGGAGGATAAACACTAAGTTAACCTGTGAAGTTTTTAGGCCAGTTGCTTACAGCAGGTACCAGACACGCAAGTCATCCACTTTCCATGAGGTTGAGGAAGCAGTTCTCTTTGAGGGGCAATAAAATGCACGATATGAATTTGTCTCTTCTGTTTTTTCTTTTGCTTTCGAAGGCCAATTTTGATCATCAAACAACAAATCATGTGTCAACTAACGGGCCATTTTCCAACACAATGGTCCTTGAAGGGTTTCCAGAATCCAGCTGATTCTATATAATCAACTTCTGAATTCTGATGCCACTTCACTTGCATCCCAAGTACTTGACCCGTTATGCATATGTGCTACTGTGCTATGCTCTGGAAATAAAAATGCTAAATCGTATCCGTTTGATAGGAATCGATGCTAGAACATATTGATATTGTTTAGGAACATATTTATATTCACAAAATTCAATGGTTCACCTCTTCCCTCCATTTGTATTCAAAATATTTGGTTGATTGATGTATAATTGAGGTTCAGAAACTGAAGTTGCTGAATTGTTTGTGTGTTAGAACTTGGTACTAGAGCATTATTAAAATTGTCATCCTTTCTTAGGATCACTCTTCTATCCTAGAAATTAATGGTTTAGCATGTAGGTCTGATTTTTGGACAGGAGAACTAATATTATTGTTTGTATTTGGTAAACCATACATAATGGAGATTTGTCCGGGTTCGATGAGATAGAGAACTGAAAATCAGTTGTCACCTTGGAATTGTGCTGGCATGAAATATTAAGGAGTTTATAACTAGTCTCAATTAGTTTATTACAACATAGTACAATAAAAAAAAGTTACATATTAATTTTATCCATTCCTAGGTTGGCAGTGGCTTGCAACCATTTTGCCGATGACTCAATGAGTCATCCAAGACAGCAACCTTTGATGTGTTTCTCACTTTCTGATATCTTTGATAAAGACAAAAAACCAGAAGGTAAGCCCAAAAGCCACAGCCACCAGTGCTGCCATCCCTGTCATCAGGTATCAATTGCAATCACATTTTGACAACAAAGTTATTAACTTCCAAAGGCAGAAGACATATAGTCCTAACCAGATCATATTAGTGATACGAGTGCATCATACAAAGTAATGAGCAACAGGAAAAAACAAACTGGGGCGGGAAAGGGTTGTCCGCATCAAATCCTCCTTTGCCGAAAGATATGGATTTATTGGTACCCAGTAACCTTATAGATTTTATGGCTATCAGAAACAGATCAACGAGTACCATGTGCAAGGCACTTGGGTGGTACCAAGCTAGCATATTTTATACATGGGAATCTAAGATTCTTGGACTGATGTTTTCCACCCCGTATTCTGTGAGTCCAGTTACAATTGTAATGTTTCAGAACACATCAAATCTGCAACAGTTCTTATTTGTTTAGGACCATTGGACTAAGATCTTTCTGATCCCACATTTCACATTTGACATGATGTTAACGCAGTTAAACAGTTTCTTTCCCAGCCAACCTTTACTTTTTTACCGTTTTCTTCTCGTCAGGATGCCAATCTTAGCTGATTATTTTACTTGGAATTAAATGGTAAAGGAAGTGGATAGTCGATTCAAGCAATTAAATAAAAAACGATAGGACAGGCATATCATTAACCTTTTTAGTTCCAGGGGAGGTCACCATTAAAGTTCTCCGTGGTAGAATCAAACAGTTCCAATACTAAAAACAATAGAATGGGAAAAGGTGTTTTACTGAAAGAATGGAAACAGGAAGAGTGTGCCCCACCATAACCCACACGGCTCGAAGCAGAAACTCCTCTGCCCCTTTTGTTTGATGTTTGCGACATCTCGGAAGCCTGAAGTTGCAGAAACATGGAGATCACAACCAGCCCACTTCCAAGCTTCTCCCTGACCACTCTCTCCTCCATGTCCAAGGACCAGAGCCCACCCATCCCATGCACACGGCACCCCTCGACCAAAACCCTCACAAACAAGAACAACCCAGCACACACCACCAACTGAGCAACTCTGTTGATTATGTTGGATGTGAGCTTTTTTACATTAAGTAGGTTTACAGCAGAAGCAGTAGCATAGAGAGGAAGCCAGAAGTACCAATCTGAAACGACAAAGAGAATTAGGATTGCGAGACTCAAAAGCTTTAAAATATGTTATGATAGTTGTTGATTGCTTGCCTGGGTCATTCAGCTGAACTGAAGAACAGTATGCGAAGAGAGAACCCATCAATAAAGAACATGATGGGTACAGCACGCTGGATTGGTCTTTCGGCTTCTCCATGTTTGGTCTTTTCCCCCCTCTTCTTGCCATTCTTTTTGTCGAGATTTGAACTTTTGTTCTGGAGATCCACAGAACGAGATGGATATAACAAAGTCAACGCTTCGTGGTAAGCACTTTGTTTTTGTCTCGTTTTAAAGCCTAATGTGTCAGTTATTTTCTAATAAAGTGCATCAGCAAGTAAAGAAAATAACAGTCGTCTACCCTCCAGAGTCCAGAGCCATGTTAATCCAGAGAGGTTAAAAACCACAAGAAATCCATCGTCTTATCTGTGTATATTGTTTTTTTTTAAAATATATTTTATATATTCCAATATCTTAACCACATTCAGTCCATTATTGATATCAATATTATAAAATTTAAGCAACTATTGTCCAGTAGCATGATAAGGCCATTCAGAAGGCTTACAAGCCTCAAAATGTTTCAGAAGTAAACAAAAATTAGTATTTAGTATATTTTATCTGTGTATATTGTGATCGGCCCTTTTTTTGTTTTTCTTCTGCCCAAACGGTAGGTAATTAGTATTTATAAGACAATAGGCAATTTTTGGATTGCGTTCTAAACTACAACGCTTCACATACGTGAACAATGCAATTGTGAGGTCCACAACTACATTGTTCACAGGTGCGTGTAAGTGTCTATTATGATAAGTGTTGGACTGAATGGGTGATTTAGTTATTCAGCTTGAGTCTTTTCATTAGACTCATGAATTCTAAATCAATTAGATTCATATGAAACAAAAGGGAAATCAAATATTGAACAAAGTCCATTTGGTATTTTAAAGTCTCAAGAAAAGAGAAAGACGAAAATTTTAGAAAAAAACATTTGTTCAAAAGATTCGATGATCGCTCATTTCTTTGTACACGATTGAATATTTCATTCACTGTGTCTAAATTAAGTACATACACAAGTTGTGCAAACTGAATTTGTTAGAAGGCCTTGGACAAGGTGTTAAGGTACTTGGAGGGAACCATATCACTTACGCTACACTATAATAAAATTCCTTTTGTTCTTGAAGAATATAATGATGCAAGATGGATAGTCAATAACTTAGATAGCAATAGGATTACAGAGTGTGTGTTTACCTTAGATGGCGATGTTGTTTTTTGGAGATCTAAGAAATAGATTATATTGTCTCAGTCTACTTTTATGCTTTAGACATAATTGGGATGGAAGTTAAATGGTTAAAAGAGCTTATATCTGAATTACTTATGACAAACAAGCTTATTCTTACAATCTAAGTACACTGTGATAGCATAACAACAATTGCTAAGCTTAAAAGTTTATAGTACAATAAAAAACAAAGGAGACGTATGTAAGTCAGACTAAAGCTCCTAAGGAAATTTGTTTCTAATGGAGTAACAGTTGTAGATTTTTTCCGATCCAATATAAGTCCATGGGTTAGGGCCGATGGGGTTGAAAACCCACTAGTAGTTTACAAGTAGTAGTAATCTAACTTATCTGAGTGGAGATCCCATGTAATTATAACGAGCTCTTGAGTGAATTAAGTGATACCTTAATATTAATTGATACATGTGTATCTATGAGTCTATCCCTTATAAACCTGAATATGCTATGATTGCAAGTTAGTAAACGTTTATACTCTAAATAGGATCAAGTCTTGTATTAAGATGTTACTGGTATATCCTTGGAGATATCCAACTATGTAATTGAGTTTGTGAGACCGTGATAGACGAATTAGGTTATTCATTGAGATCAATCATGAAACTAAATAAGGACTCATGATCATGGATGTATCAAACCTTTATTAGTTCAATATTATAGCCTATATTATGTTATTTCTAATGGACACCATCATAACAAATGTTTAGGTTCAAGACATAAGTTCATCTAGTTCCTATGGAAGTAAAATCGGTCAACTTAGGTAATGATTCAAAACTAAAAGGTACCATTATTAAAAGTATGACATAATAGATCAAATTGAGAAGCACTTTTCACTTTAGACTTGTGGAAAATTGTTGGACTTAATGGTTGATTTAGCCATGTAAGTTGAGCTTTTTTATTGGGACGAAGAAGACTAAATCAATTGGATCCATGTGAGACATAGAGGAAAATCAAATATTGGATAAAATTCATTTGAGAGTTCAAAGTCTTAAGATAAGAGAAAAACTAAAATTTTAGAGGGAACATTTGTGCAAAAGATTTGAGACCCATTTATTTCTTTGTATGCTTATTTTTTTTAGTTCTACATGACCTTAAAAGATGTGTTCCATAGAGTCTATTACCTTGGAGTTTTAAAATAAGTATTCACAATAGCATGAAAAAGGAATATATGATTACATATGCGCATGTGCATGCATGAGTAGGGCTGGCAATGGGTCGGGTCTGGACCCAGGACTCGCGGGTCTAGACCCATTAAGTATGGGTCTGAGTCCTAAAAATGAGACCCATGGACCCGTGGACCCAGACCCGCTAGATCCGTTCATTTACTGGGTCGGGTCTAGGTCTAAAAATACCCAGACCCGTGGACCTATGGACCCGATTTATTTATAATATATTATAGTTAAATATAAAAAGTAATGTATAATATATACACTATATATATAATATATATTACTCTGCTATTAAATCTCATTCTCTTTAAAGTCTAAAATTTATATGGTGTATGCACATTGATGGAAAATTGTTGTATGGACATTGACAAAGTTAATTTATTGAAGTTAAATATATTTATTTATGTGTTGTTCAATTATCAATGGTTCATGATATTGTTCATGTTATATATTTATTTATGGTTGTATTTTATTCATGATATATGTGTATTGATAGAGAATTGTTTAGCACATTTATTTACAATGTTTTAAGTTTAATTAAAAATTTATTTTCTTCAAAAAAATGAAA
>JAMKQA010013865.1:0-10243 GCA_024699735.1 Posidonia australis
CAGCTTTATTGCTCCAGCTTGTTTTCAAGTCTTCAACAGAGATGCTTGCACTCGCAGGTGTCGCTTAGATAGCAACGCGAACTCCAGACCTTCCTCTGGTGATGGTGGCAGACCCTGCGGCACCAGTGCTCGGTGCAGCAAGACCCCGGCCCTTCGTCGCACCGTCCGTCGATGGAGTAGTAGTCGCTGCAGAGCGGAGGCGGAGCGACTGCCGTTCCTGCAACAGATACATATATATATATGTATACATGACGATCCGATAATCGTAAGGCAAGAGCAGCATACAGATAATCGATGATGTTGTATAGAATATAGATGGTGTGTATGATGTTGCTGCTGTGGTCGTAACAAGTAGAGCGAGATGTTTTCTTCATGGAAGAACATCATGCGCATGTAACGCTAAAACTAGCATACATAGAATATTACTGTATTTTGGCATGGAAAGTTCATTATGGACTCCTGGAAGGCGACGCAAAACACAGAAAGGTACGTACGCGACATTTACATAGATGAAAGCAATAACATGACACCCAAGCACCTATCAATAGAGTTGAGATAGCTAACAGAAACTCGCTGTTGCATGCAAGGGGAATGATCACCAGTCAGGAAGAAGACAACCACTGCCACAAAGACGGCCGTCTTCATCATCTTGCTGCAGCACCTGATAGGCATTGTGGATTAATTTGTGTGTGATTAGAGATCACTAAGAAGCAATTAGAAATAGAACCAATGGGAGAAGGAAGAAGATGCTTGAAGTACGAATAGGAACAGCCCTATTTATACACATCAGAAACACCCCCCTCCCCCCCACTCCCCCATTTGCTAGCATAATAGTGTAAGGAATAGTTGTGATGTCTGAGTCATGATACTGATAAGTGCACAACGCACTCACTACGGTGAGTATAGGCTGTCTCCGTTTCATTTGGCAACCAAAGTGGATTATTATATATATATATATTTTTAATTAATAGGTTTATTCCTTAAAAAAAAATACTGAATCCTGCAAGCTTTTCGGATTTTCTCCTCTTTCTATCAAGCGACCATTATTTTCATGTCATGTCATCAATTTTTCAATAATCCACATATAAACAAAGAAACCCTTAGTTTCAGTGTGGCAAGTATAACAGAACGACGACTGGCTTGTAGTCATGCCCCAATTGTCTATCAATTCTACGTCCATTGTGTCAAAATGATTCTACCTTTACTATGAAAATATTTCCTCTACTTCAATGATTTTTATTTTTTAAGGAATACTTCGATGAATTTTGGAAACAACAACCATGGTTATAATTCTAACCACATGCTTCGATTTATGGTATTGCATCAGAGTAAAGACAATCATGTGAAAATATTCCGATATATATGAGTAAAAAAGGAAAAATTCTTCTTCTACTTCTTTTATATACGTAAGTAACCAGAGCCAGCGGCCAAAACCGGCTACTTGACCAGCTTCAGATTCGAGCAGATTTACGTATGTTTGATCGTTTTATCTAGGTTTTAGTCTGTTTTACAAATTTGTCATAAGAAATCTTCGTGTTTAATAATTTATGAACCACGACCAAGGGTAAGGAGTGGCCACAAGTTGTGCATACATGGCATACCCACCACACTTATCGTGCAAAACGTGTATGGCTATGATAAACTATGAACCTAGTCGTTTATGCTCAACGATTCTCTTGCTACCTACCTATGCTTTTGTCTTAAAGAATGCTCAAACCTTCACTAATTTATATCTATGTATTGCTAACTTTTTAGATTTGAATATTAGAAATAAAAAGAGAAAGAGACACGTACAAGAACTTTGTGCACATAAAGCAAAATGCAAGATTACTACAACTCATCTATCTATCTATGTATCTATGGATTCATTTACTACTATTCATCTGTTTGTCTATCTATCTGTCTATCTACTATTGATTTTATCATGAGAACCTAAGAGAAGTGTGAAGTCATCGATGAATTGTCAAATATGCCCTAGGATAAATACATTAATCCTCATCATAATTAATTTTAAATTTAAAATTGATAAGAACAATGTCTTTACCAATTCTTGATCTTTATTTTTTTTTTTAAAGGATTTCATTTTAATGAAAATTTGTCATTGAATAAAAGGCAACAGAAAGAGGTCCAATTGAATCAATACTAGCCTATTTGTGCCATGGAAATCAAAGGAAAGGAAATTTAAGGTCAAACATTTAAAAAAAATGGAAATTGAACTCATAAAAAATTATTTTTCATTTGACTCCAATGAAGCATTTGTGAATGTATGGAAAATAAGGGCAAATATTTTCCCTCTAAATTTCATCTTTATGGATGAAAACAGGAAGGAAATATTTTAAGCTTGTGTTATAAACCAAAAGAATTTACTTTCTAATAGAAAATATACATAAATACCATGATTTTGTATACAATTTTCGATCAAAAGGAAAATAATTTCTTTTCCTTTCCATTGACACAAACCTCACCTAGAGATATTACAAGAGATTACTTAGATTATTGAGCTAAGTAATGGACAACAAGAAGTTTGGTCCTTAATTAAACAAGAAAACCACATAAGAAAGTAAATTATAGCAAAACCAGATCTGGTCACTAACATCTTCTCCTCCATTTGAGGCTTTTACTATTGTAGCACAATCACTCACAATAACATGTTGTCATTTGTCATTTGAATTCAAGAGCGGAGTCCATAGCAAGCAAGATAGCTCTAGCTTCCACTTCGTCATTCACGATGCTCCTACCAGAACATACATGAGAAGAGATGTAACTTCTAATCTATTAAGTTTAAATTTCATATCCCTTAATATTTTTGTAATTAAAAAAAAACTCTCTTACCTAATCACTTTAGTATAAGGCTATCGAAATAGTTCAAAATTCATAAATAGTTTGAGTACAGTTTGGACTCGATTAGAAATGAACTAAACCTCAAATAACACTTTGTCTTTGGTCCAATAAGCAAATTGAATCCAAACAAGATGTATTTGTTTGGTAAAAGCTCACCTTCGGTTCGATTCAATAATATTGACTACACAATTTATAATTTATAATTTATTAGATATTACTACTTATTTAGTTATGTTTTAGATTTTATTAGGTACCTTTTTTAATCTTAAATCTTTTAGGTTATTATACAAGTAATACAATATAATATACAAGAAACCCTAAAACTAAAATCCCTTTTGCCTCCTTCCTTTGCCTCCTACTCACCTCTTCCCTTTCACTCCTTCCCATCTCCCACACTTTTGCCTCCTCCACGCCACCTCCACATCCTCCCCTTCCTCCACATTTCATCGCCTCCTCCACCTCTAAATGTCCATCGCCACCTCCTCCCCACCTCTTATGTTGCCTCCATGCCTCCTCTCCCACTACGACATACTCTCCACTTGTTCCTACCTCCTCCACGACGCCACTTCTGAACCTCTACCATCGTGAGATTCTCCATACATGGATCAAAGATCAATGGTAACTACTTGTTTATTTTTGTTCTTCAATTATTGATACCATTATAAGTATTGTGATTAAAGATTATAAACTATTTTTTTTTTCTATGACTTATAATGTCCTATATGTTATTTATTTTTTACAGTGATTTTCAATTAAATGAGCTTGTTGGTTTGATTTGGGTTCGGTACGGTTTGGTTCAATAGTTCGGTTCAGCCTATTTCAGTTAAATGAGTTAATACCAAATGAGCCCAAATTACCTGATGTAGAGTTGAATCGAACCCAAACCTATTCAAATCCCTAATGAGCTAAACCCAAATAGACTCAATCCGCTCGAGTTTGGTTCATTTACACCCTTACTTCAATAGGTACTTTTTCATTAATAGTATGGAATAATAATTAAGAAAATACGCCTTCAACTATAATGACTCCTAAATCATCTCAAATGTAATAAAATACATTTGTTTTTTTATTTAAGAAACTATATGTATAGAAGTGTGATATCTAAATATTATTAGTTTTTATCAGTTTTAGATAAAATATTTGTTGTTAAGTTATTAATACAAGGATTAGTTGTGTTGTGGTTTACTAGTACATGACAAATTAAGAAATGGATCTCCTCTAAGACCACAACAATGGCATGAGTTCATTACCCACAAGAGATAATGTGGCTTTAGTTGACTTAAAATGTTAGGGAAATGATCCTCTTTTACAACACGAACAAAAATCAAACAACAAAGGAGTCATTATAAATATATATACGACTAAATAAGCTTACATCCTCGGGGAAGAGAGAGAGAGAGAGAGATATTTCACTATGATTAAATATGAGAACAAAACACAAGAGATTGATAGAAAAAAAAGATCAAAACCGTTACCCTAGAGAGAGTCATTGGCACAAAAAACTCTCAAGAATTGGAAGATCAACTTTCATTAAAATCTCAACACAATGGTGTATATATATATGTGAGGTAAAAAGAGTCTGTCTAAAATAAATTTTCCCACAACGAACGTCTACTCAGACCTAGATTTCAAACTACAACGAAAGTGGACGTTCATTTTTCTGGTATATTGCTACCATCTTTTAGCGAACATCTGTTTAATCCCTGTGTTGGAGTCGTGTTCCAACAGACGTTTGTAAAATCTCTAAGTGGATGTAGTGATGTAGCAGACATCTGCTAGGCTATTTACAAGTCAAAACTCAACAAATTTCTCTATTGACTTGAAAAATCATTTCTTGTATCATGAATACAATCATTCTTCATCTCTCTCTACCAGACAAGTTATATCATGTACAACAAAAGCCAACTAATTTCACACATTCTTTGAACTTAGTCAATGGAAGAGGCTTTTTCATTATATTGGTTTCTTTAATCTCTTTTGCTATTGTTTTGTACTCTACCTTTATAGTATGAAGAAATTTACTGTAAACTTTTGTGATGTAACAGCTTTTGAAAAACTACTTGGCTTTCCTGCATCACAAGTCTCCTTGATTACTAATAATGTTTTTGCAAACACTGACTCTACGTAATAGAGATGGCTTGATTACTATTCGTTCACTCCTTACAATGAAAGCTGCTGCAATAATTTCTTCCTCATTTTCTTCTTAACCAGGGAAAAGGTAAATATGTGATTGTACTGAACCATGAGAATTAAACTTGGGTTTCACCTGCTTGTTAGTACCTACATCTGTGCTTATACCAGAAGAACTAACAGCACAATCTTTCTTAGAAGTCAATCTTTCACTAAGTCTCTTTCATTGCTTCAAGTACTTCAACATTTAATCCTTAGATTTTATAGTATAAATCCACACCTTCCTAAAATAGTCATTAATGAAGGTTAACATATGTCTCATACCATCTTTAGACAATACTCGGGAGGGACCTCACAGATCAACAAGTCTTCTTCTACTAAGAATAGTCATACCTTTCTCATTCAAATGTCTCATTCTTAGATGTCACAGCTTGGTGTGATCTATCTGTGATGACAAAACGATAGTAACTATTGCAACACCTGTAACTATACTTCCCTAAAAGGTGTAGAGATTTCTTATCTCCTTGCCAACATGACAAGACGGTCATCCTTGCTGGCTGCTAATTCTCCATCTTTAGTTGATTACTTGTACCCTTTTGCTTCTATAGTGTTAAGGAAGATGAAATTCTTTGTTAGATTTATAAAATGTCGGACGTCTGTTAAGGTCACCTTTGTCCCATCATGCATTCTCAACTCAACTGTGTTTATTCCAATAGCTTTTGACTATGAATTATTTGCCATCAATATAACTCCACTTTCAATAGATCTATAGATAGAAAACCAATTCCTATTGAAAGGCAAGTGGTATGTATACCCGAAGTCTAGAATCCAATCATCTTTCAATCTATATAGGTTAGTTTCAACAAACATGTAGCTACAATTTAAACATTCTACCTCCACATAACTTGTCTCTGTGAAATTCTCCTTGGGCTTGCTTGATTGACCTTTAAAGCTACCATTTTCCTTATTCTGGAGCTTTCAATAATCATTTATGATGTACTTTTTCTTCTTATGGTAGTTACAAAACTTACTCTTTTTTGTATTTATTTGCTAAATTTCGTTCCATATTTCTTCTCCTAACCTTAGAAGCTTCAACCTTTCCATCATTGGCATTAAAATTAATCAATTCCTTTTCCATCAAATCTTTCGAGAATAGAGACGACTTAACATCATTCATTGATATTACTTCTTTGTTATATGAATTTCTTTGAAAAAGGATGGTAACGAACATAGTAATAAAAAAGCTTGATCTTCATCTTCAATTTTCACATCCATATTTTATAAGTCTATAGTAACTGAACTAAAATAATTAAAATGTGATTTAATGAATGTATCTTCAGCTATATGGAGAAAAAACAACTGTTGCTTCAAATATAGTCGGTTCGCAAGAGTCTTAATCATGTAAAGAGATTTTAGCTTTTGCAAGAGACTTGTCGCAGTCTTCTCATACACGACCTCCTAGAAAACCTCGTTCAACAAACAAAATTGTATACTCGTTAAGACTTATTCATTCATTTATTCTTTTTCATCTTTACTCATTAATTCTGGTATTTTGTCCTTTCCCTTCAATGTATTTGAAACTCCTCGTTAAACCAAAACAACGCGCATTTTAATTTTCTACAAATCAAAGTTGATGTTTCGATCGTACTTCTCAATCTCAAACTTTATTGTCATCTTCGTGATTGCATCGGAGTCCGCAATAAATGCTCTGATATCACTTTGTTAGGAAAACGAACAAAGATCAAACAACAAAAGAGAAATAGAAAAAATACAAATAGAATAAGTATACATGTAAATACAAGAATTTACGATGTTCGAGAAAATAAAACTACGTTCTTGAGATAGATAGAGAGATTTTACTATGAACAAAGATGAGTACAAAACACAAGAGATTGATGGACATGGAAGATCAAAATCTCTACCCTAGAGAGAACCATTGGTATCAAAAACTCTCAAAGATCAGAAGATTTACTTTCACTAAAATCCCAACATAAGGGTGTATATATATATGTCGGATAAATTGGGTCCATTTAGAATAAACTTTCCCGTAATAGATGTCCGCACAGACATCCACTCAAACCCAGATTTCAAACTGCAATCGAAGCGAACGTCCATTTTTCTGTTGTATTGTTGTCATCCTTTGGTAGATGTTCGAAGCAGACATTCATTTAATCTTTGTGTTAGAATTGTGTTTCAGTGTTCACACAGACGTCCGTCAGACTACTTTCAAATCAAAACTCAACATATTCACAGAATCACAATGGGTAGAAACCACAAAGCTCCCCGCCCCAGTTCTCAAAACCCTAGCTGCCGCTCGAAAGCCCTCCTTCTCCGCGCCACCTCCTTCGACTGGGAGGCCTTTAAGGCTAGCCTCTTGGAGGAGGAAGACGACTCTTCTCCCACTGCTCCGATTCGCAAATCTAAGAGATCTCTTGCAGTGGCGAACTCTGCCACCTCCCTCGTCTCCGCGGAGAGGCCCCGGACGTTGAGGGACGCGCTTCCTTCTGTTGGCACACGAATCCTCAGTTCAAGGAAGATGCTTATCCCTTCCTCGCAGGTATGTGCTGCCGCGGTGCCTTCTCCTTCCGTCGCCTCTCTCTGCGACGTTATTTCATCATCGGAGGCAGATAACCTCTTCCCCTTGGAACCTAGTGCTCTGCTAGGGTTTTCCTGTCGGAATATCCACTTGCGTGGTGGCTTCGAATTTTATTTTGGCCCTCTTGGGTCGTTGTTTGGTTTGGTTTATGACAGTTCTTTATCTACCATGCCTCTAGCTGTTAATCTAGATCTAGCTGTGGATTGTTTTTTGTGTGGTAAATCTTTAGATTTTAGTTGGTTTAAGAGTTTGAATCTCTGTTGTCTGAGCTTGGACAAGGCTTCCTTCTTGTCTGGTTGGAGTAGTCTCCCGTTTATTGTCGAGTTGTATGCGAGATCCTACTCTAGGGATCTTGTTCAGACTCTTCCTGTGGAGTCTTCGCCCATGCGGTGGCTCTCTGGTGATATTGAGGCTCGCTCCTCGGTGGTGGACGTTTCCTCGGTCTGCCCCATGGACTTGGAGAGTTTTTCTCCCTTCTCCTCCCCTTCTGACCCAGTGGTCTCCACTGGGGTGAAGTCCGGTGGGTTGCCGCTGGTAGGTGGTTGGACCCCTAGCGTCTTGACGGAGACGGTTGGGAGGCAGCCTGCAGTCCCTGTCAGTTCTGACGACACTACAGTGTCTACTTCGTGTTCCGTGTGGAACTTTTCTTCCTTTTGTGTTCCTGTGTTACCGCGGGATCATGATAAGCCCCCTCTTATCTTAGACCCTCATCCAGATACCTCATGGGGTTTTGGCGCTTTAAACTATTCCTGCGAGCCTTATGCCTATCATGATCTTGACTCAGTGCTTGAGTCCCGAGTTGGCACAGATCTCTCCCATCACGCTTCGGTTCTCGAGAGCTACTCTGACAACGAGCATTTATTGCGCAGCTCTCCTGCCTCTCTTGACGACTGCCTGTCGTTTCCTCTCTTTGACCGCTTCGCTTCTTTGCTTTGTCCCGAACTCGACTCGGAGTCACGCGCTCCGCTCGAGACACATTTTGAGGCAGAGCAATCCCACTCCATTACGGCTAATGAATGCTTTTATAACAAATGTCATTTCAAGCGCCGCTTATTTGTCTCTCACGATGCCCGCCTGTCGCTTCCTAACGCTGTCTGCATGTCTCCCTCGCTCCCATTTTCTAGTGGCGGTTTGGGTCTCTCTTTTGCACAATCTTCTGACGCTACGATATCTTCTCACACTCTGGATTCTTCTATTCTCCCCCCATCTTTAGGCTCTCGTTTTGCACCCCTTGCCTCTCCTATCCCTGGCCAAAGGAAAAACGAATCTCATTCCTTTGCGGTGCCTTCGAAGTGGACCACAGTGAAGAGTCGGAAGGCCTGCTCTCCACTGGTAACATTCTGTCGAGCCTCGGGCCGTTGCTTTGGCTATGGCCTTCTAGGCCACACCATGAGCAACTGCAAATATTCCGGTTTATGTTTTTGCTGTCTTTCTCCTACTCACTCTATAGCTATTTGTAAATTTTTCCAGGAAGGGAAATCAGCCGCTCCTCCCTCTAGCATGGCGGGCCAATCCCCTCATTTCCCTACCATCATTCCTCCCTCAGAGGCTACATGCGACCTTCTCATCTCCCTCTCCTGCTGTGCTTTAGTCTCTTCTCACTCCACCCAGCTAACCAAGGAGCTTCTAGAACACCACATAGCGACCCACTGGCCTTTGGCCTCTGTGGTAAAAGTCAAACTCTCGGCCCCTGGTAAATTTTTACTGAGATTCCCCACACCTAAGATTAAGACAGATACCCTGAACCTCTACGGTTCTTCCTTACAATCTCTCTCAGCTTCCTTTACCCACTGGTCACCACAGTCTAATGCGGTCTTCACCCTCCGAGAGGAGGGAGTATGGGTCAGACTGGAGGGTATCCCACATCACTTATGGAATGTGGATGTTTTTAGATGTATGGTAGCTGACTTTGTGGACCTTCTAGAAGTAGATCTTTCTGTCGAGAGTGCAAAACAACAAAGTTTTGCTCGGTGCTGTATTTTGTTGCATTACGGCAAAGATCTACCTGATACTCGCTTCTACGCTTTTGGGTGTATTGTCTACCCAATTAAGTTCAGACCTAGTTGGGACCTTTGTGGCCCCTCCCCCTGTTCAACATACCCCTGCCACCTGGCCCTCTAGACCTTCTCCCGTCTCACACCAGAAAGCTCCCCCACCTAGTAGGAAGTCCTTCAAAGCTACAAAGACCTGGCGTGGGAACAAGTCTGGGAAAAACTCTAGACCTAGGGTGAATGTTTGGACTAGGTCATTCTCTCAACCACAAGCAAGTGACCCTTCTCCTGGTTCCGCGGGGATTCTTCCTACCCCGTCTGTCTCTGAAGGTTGGTACAAGGCCTCCCCTTCTCCTTCTACTTCTGAGGGCTGGAATAAATCTTCCCCCACCCCTCCAGCCTCGAAAGGATGGTATAAAGCTTCTTCCTCCCTATCCTCCAAAATGGACTGCTCCCAGGGAGGTGACGCTCCTGCTTCCCTTGACGAATCCAACTTCGTCCAAGTAGAGATTCGCGCAAGGAATCTTTCCGTGGGAAAGTTCAAGAAGCTTTTGGCGTTGTACGATTGCATGGAGAAGGAAGTATCTGTTAAGAACCCCACTAAACCTCATCCCTCCCACCCAGACACCCTGATTCACGCCCCAGGTACTACTGTGAATTCCTTAGATTATATGTCTAGTAATGT
>JAMKQA010013867.1:0-12434 GCA_024699735.1 Posidonia australis
ATATCTTTTAGCTGATGTTTGAATAAATAAAATAGCTTTTCTAATATTTTCTATATAATGTCTAATGCATTCTATACCATCTTGTACATTATTTAGCCGTTGGCAACGCACAACGGCTTTATAGCCGTTGCAGAATGGGGCGCCAGCCTGGTGCGCCAGAATGGTGCGTTAGTCTTGTGCGCCAGGTATGTGCGTCCCATATTTTAATTAGCGGGTCGGCCCGATTCGGCCTAGACTGATTTCACGGACCAAATTGGGCCTAGTAAATGGGCCTTCGTGGGCCTAGACCTTGGGCCTGGCACGGCCCACGGCCCATGTCGGGCCTGGCCTGGCTTGGTTTGGGTCCGGACCGGCCCGGCCCGATTTACATCTCTACACACAACTGCTTGAAAAAAATATAAAATATATCATGTGGAAATATAAAAGACATAAAAATATGAAAGCATATAAGTTATTAAAACTACAACCATAAAATAATATCAAAATATCTATCCACCTTGCATGGTGCTAGCGGTGGATTGGGCATTGGAATAGTAGCGGCCTTACTGACTTGGTAGTGTTGAGAGTAACAGTAAGCTTCAGTAAATGTAGGAAGATCGAGCAACAGGTAATAACAAATGTCGTTGTAGACATACAGTTGCTGTAGTATTGGTGGTGGACTAGGTGATAGTATCAGTCTATTGCAGGTGGATTTAGTAGAATGATGGTAGTGGTGGATTAGATAATAGTGTCAGATGTGGACTTGGTGGTGTCTAGAGTAGCAGTAAACACCAACGAACATAGAAAAAATGAGCATGCGAGCAGTAGTAAGTCCCACTAGGTGAGGCACTTTACATATATTTGGATAAATTTTATTTTACCCTATTACTTAAATCCACCATTGACGTCGACTACGACTTAGAATGTGTTTGATAATTATTTTAGTGACTCTGCAAAAATCTAATATGATCCATAATTATAATCAAATAAAATTAGCATGACAATTTCTACACAGAATCCTATAAAATAACAATTCATATTCATGTGTATTTTTATTAAATGAAATAATCAAACAAGAGTTTGATAATGAAACAATCCACTTGACCTTGGGATGACATGCATCTTTTAATTTGATTTTTTTATCGTTTACAAAAAATATAAAAAATGTATTACAAAATCACCATTATATGATTTGTACTACAATAAATAAACAAAAAATATAGATTTTTTATTGACTAACCAAATAAGATTTCTCTAGATGTGCTTCTGTACAAAAAAAATCAAAATTTTGAACTTCCTCAAATTTCACGATACAATCGATCTTTCTGGTTAATTTTAAATATCTCAAAAATTTACCCAACGCATCATTCATTTCAAACCTACGTGTGGATGTGGCAAGAACAAAAGGTCTACATCTAGATGAGAGATAAACCCTTATAGGATGAAAATATGAAATAATTTGAAAATTATCTCAACATTGTTATCTGTGGAATTCCAAGTATGTTCCGTGACAGTGCAACCAAATTTACGTGTTCATGTGCATTGGCACACATTAATCGAATCTTTAATTATATAGATTCGAAATTATCTATCCCAATAACTTAAATTTCGAATAACGAGATATTTTAGATATATGGAGTTGAAATTGAATTTGAAATACGACTAGAATTTCTTCATCTTTGGTTCTCTATATGCGATCATACCGTAACCTTCTTCCACAAAACCCAATAAACCGTAAGAGTTGCTGCGTGGAGCAGTTCATCGAGTTGCTTGGCATCGTGACGAAGGAAGTGAAGCTCGTATTTGAGATACATATATCTTGTTGAGGTATGTTGGTGAAGATATATATATATTTTACACTTTACATGTAATTGTGTTGATTCAGACTAGTAAAAACCCTGCATGATATGCTCGGGGAAATCAGTTCGAAATTTCGTTTAGCAGGTAAAAAGGCAGAGATTAAATTTAAGATTGAATGGAACCATAGACAAGTCGATTCAGTCACCTTGTTATAAGATTGGTATCTGTCATCTGGCTTACCTCCACCACACCGCACCCACACCCCACCCCCCACAAAATGACACAAACATGGAATATCCATTTGACGATAATGACAATGGTTTATTAATTTTCTTCATGTGTTGTTTGTGTTCGTTGATGGACGTCAATGACCAAAAGGAACATAGATTCAGTTACTTCAATGGCTTCTGGTGATAGTGAAAGACCGGACCTTTTTCATAACGATGCGGGTAAAGATTTAGATCGTGCTTTATGATGCTAATGATTCAGAATCTGGTTCACAATCAAGGGTTGATCACTTGAAACGAGAAGTAGACGAATATGAATTCAGGGAAAAAGTAGAGGACTTTACTTTGACCGAGCAAGAAAAGCTCGAGGAGAGTCCGGACTCTAACACAAACAGAAAATGGAGCAAACCAATGGAAAAACAAAAGGCATCTGGAGAAGGCTGGTGAGACTTTCAAGGGAAGGTTGCATAGGAAGCATGTCAAGAAGATTTAAATGACGAAGATCTCCTAAGCTCGCATGATGAATGGTGATGATTCTTCACATTCAGATGAAGCTACTTTCCATTCGATCCAATTTTCGAAGTTCAAACAGTATTTGCAGCCTATGGTGGCTTTGAAGAAGAACAAGAATGCCGAGCAATAGGCCTTGTTAAGTTCAGATGTGAATTGTGGTGGAGCAAACCCCATTCGAATAGCCTTCAACAATGTTTAGCATCAATTGAGAGTGCCATCTCCATCAACAGAACAGATTTACTTATGACGCCTGCAGGCTGTCGGAGTTACAACTTCCAAGAGTAAGGAGTTACAAGTAGCAACAACTTCCAAGAGAGGGGAGCTGCCGCGGTGGTGGAGATCGGCTGGATCTCCATCGGTTTCGGTGGAAAGGGGGGTTAGGGCGGTAGGAGGTGGAGATCGGGGAGCTGCCGTGGGCTGGGGATAGGGGGGTTAGGGTTAGGGTTTGGGTTCGGACGGTTGGAGGTGGAGGTGGAGGAGGACGAGATCGGGGAGCTGCCGCGGCGGTGGAGATCGGCTGGATCTCCATCGGTTACGGTGGAGCCGTGCGGAGTGTGGGCGGTTGCGGTTGCGGTTGCGGTTGCGGTTGCGGTTGTTGCTGCTGCTGCTACTAGTGTTGGCGGTGTTGTTGGCACGAACACCTCTTCCTTCTCCTCACCTCATGCCATGGTTTAACAATAGGGATAAAGGAAATCCGTTGGAGCGAACCTCTCGGCATCATCCCAATGCCGACGGGTCGCTTCTCCGTCGACCGGGTATTCTCTGACTATCTTGGTCAGTCCATCTTTGGCGACGGCGACACACAACATCTCATTGGCAACGGATTCAACCGAGGATCTCATCGGCGACGGAGGTTTTCTTCGGCTAAGCCTCTGGTGCTCTGGAAAATACTGATCTGCTGCATTTCGTCTCTCCTTCCGATGGGGGAGCATTCAAACTTACACTTCTAGAGAAGGCGACCCCCGATCTCTCCACTTCTCAGGATAGATCTGGTCACTCTCGGAATCGCTCCGGAAGGCACAGCGAGGGCCAGGTAAATGGCTCCGGCGAGGTAACTCTTCCTCTGAGCCTGTTAGTTCTGTGCTTGTCCTCTTTGGTTCTCTCGACACTTTGTCGACTGGATCTGTGATTTTCTGGAGTGATTCGAGAAGATTTTCTCTGCGGTATCTTCCCCCAAACTACTGCCTCTTAACAAATTTTACCCGAATATCTCTGTGAACTCTATCTTTTGCTATAAGGTTCTCATTACTGGTTGATTTATTAATCTTCGATCTTATTATGTATTTGATGAAATAGTGACGGATTATTCTTTTAGAAATCCAAAAAATTATAGGCTTCACTAACATCAGACCCTGGGAGAAAATACAAGAGAAGCTAGGGTTGGTTCCAGTCTTGCTTGTGACGATGATGTTAGAACTGATAATATTTATGATTTGCCTGGGAAATCTCTAAGCTATGCTTGTGATGATGTCCTTTGTCATCCCACCTGTGCTCAAATTTGATACTACCTTATCTGATGCTCAGAATATTTCCAAGAACAAATCTATGTTAGTGAATGATATTCTATGCTTGTCTCATTGCTGGTTTGAAAGTATGGGTGCAGGATTTGAGAAAAATGAGAGCCTGCAATCCATTGTCTCCTTTCAACAAAATCAAGCTATGGACATTGACTCCTCCTTGGGTGTGCATACTGGACATTTTGGTAGGAATGAGCATGCCTCCACTCCTGCTTTTGAAGAGAGAAATCCTCTATGATGGTTAAATACTTGCTAGCCAAATTTTTTCTCTCCTATTCCTTTTTTGAGGCATGTAACTAAGTCCTCTGTTTGACACCATTTGCTTCTGAACTGTAGTTGCTAATTTTTGGTTAGATCAAACTATGGATTATATGTGATTTATGATTGACATATATACTAGTTTCAAAAAAAAACAATGTCTAGCATCTCCAGACAAGTTATCATCCTTCTTTAGAATTGATGTAGATATAAACCATTATCTATAATACTCGTGTACCTTCTCCAGTTCTCCTTGCTTTGAATGATCCAACTCCACATGCAGTTCATGTTTCAATGTGGTCTGAATAAAAATTTCGGTCCTTTAGTATGCAACTCTACAGATGTGACAAGATGTCAACATCATATATTTGTATCTCACAGATTACTAAATTACAAAAAATAGCTGAGATTCAAATCTGAAGTAGCTCAAATTCCAATATAGAAAATAGCAGTTTCATAAACCATATTGTCAACATATAAACATGACAAGCTTTCTTAGTTATCAAACCTATCAAAAGAACATTTTGTGACCACCACTGATATGACAAAATTTTCGCTACACTGAACTACACCCATAAAACACTCTAATGAGAGCGAACGTGATAGAGCTTGCCAATACCATGTAAAAGTGCAACAATGAAAATAAATCCAATGCTCATGCCAAGGACAACAGTGGGGGAGATCTTGCGGCTTGAAGTGTCGTCTGTGTAGAACTGGAGCATAGTGTTGACACCGCCAGTTGCAGTGGCACCACCACCACCACCACCAGTCCTCCGCCTCCGCAGGCTTGCAGCTGCAGCTGCGCTGCCCCTGGGTGGTGCTCCTCCATTGGCAACCATTGTCTTGTCTTACACCTACAGGATATAGATGAAAATTGTAAATATCATGCAATCTAATAGTCATGGGATGGACCCCAACTCTTAATACAATTACGGATGACACATGATCAACTCAGTGGAAAAAGAGAGTAAAAATTAAAAGTTCACACTGAATGCATAATGTATAGTCTAAGAAAAAATAATGCAACATAAATAAAAATCATCTTGCAAGTACAATTACTGTGTAACCATCAAGCCACTATATTATATGAAACTGCTTAGAGCCAGATGATGCATAGGCATCACAGAATTTTTCCTGCCCACGGTGCATCACTTGCAACCAGCACATAAAAATCAATGACATTCTTATGTAAGTTAATTCGCCATAAATAGAAAGAAAAATAAGGTCATGAACACTTTACCACAAATTTTAATAGTGTATGACAGAGGCGTTCTTCTCACTATATGGGCGACTAATTGGGGTTTGTTATTGACCAAATTGGACTCAGCATCACCAGGAAGCACCAAATAGGAAGCTATATTAAGCACCAACTGGAAAACATTATTATGTGCACAGTAAAGGAGCAACTAAAGCAAAATGATGAGATGAGGGGTGTTTTACAACAAAAGGATGCAGACTGCAGAGACAATTTTACATATGTTGTGCCCTAAGCACTTCATCAAGAATTTGAACTTAATACAATCCCAGGGAGAGAAAGGGAGCTTTTATAAAGGAAACTTTTTGAAGGAATAAAGAGATGCAGTATTTCATTTTTCTTTGAAGTTACAGGACATCACCATCCCTCCATGTCACAGATAAAATGATTAAGGTTTTGCATTTTCAACTTAATTAAATTCATCCTATAAGGATCAGATTCCGAATGCCAAAGATGAAAAGTTTCGTCCAATTTGATTAGATTCTGAATGCGAAAGATGAAAACTTCAAGCTTTAGTTGTACAGTATTGTAGTCTATTGGTAGAGTCACATTACTAAATGCAAGGAGACCAACTATTTATTATAGACTACAATGGGGGTGGGGTTTCGATGTTGAGAACTAAAATTTGTCTAAATAGGCATTTTTGTTCTACGATGATTCAGTGGTAGACTGATCACACTAATATGATGCTTCTTTAACTATGTAGCATCTCGCCATGCAGTATATTTCCTTTTCACCCTTAATGCATGCAATTTCCATCAACAAAACGGTGAATCAGTCTCCATCTCAAATAAATACATATGCCATAAGGACACCACGAAATGTCTGACGAAACTCTATTGCATGTCTCTTATCTCCCTCAATCCCTACATCTCCTCTCAAAGCAAGGTAGCACCTTGGCACTTATCCCAATCTCAAGGGCTTGCCTATGTGAAAGCCTCTTGACAGATGAAGTTGATATAAGTTTGATGTAATGATGTTTCAGAATTCAATGTTTTGAAGGAAAAAAAAAAACAATTTGTTGCAATCCAATGCACCAGCCTCCACTGGACTGTTGGAATACTTTGCTAGACACCAACACGCATAAGTTTCAAGCAGTTATTATGTCATTCCTCCTTTAGCACATTATGTTCCTTTCTCTATCTTTTGAAACATGAATTGATTTCACAACACCTGGATCCAAATTTAGACATTTTAGGTACCCTGCAGTTGCACAGCTTTCACATTACTAAGAAACTAGAAATCCAACAGAATACCAAAGAAAATCCAGAGGTACAGATATCTATAAGAAACAGTACAGCTGTTTAATAGAACAATGGCTTGAGTTGCCTATGTACCAGATGCAAGTTTAAATGAAGCAACATTGAGCTCAACGAAAGAAATGCAAGCAGAGATGCCAACCCTAGTAATGGTACCGGTTGTGTCCACTTTCCAGGATAAATATAGTTGGACCAATGAGATTCGTATGGAATTGAAAGGACGAGGGCAGTAATAGAAAAACAGTGCAGTAAACCTAATGGAGATTGTCTTGGACAGCATGATGAGAGCAATAACAATCACACAAAAAAAACACCGCTAAGATGAGCAAAATTATCTAGCACAGCAGAATCAATCGTACCGAAGGCTCTATAAAATTCCACGGTAGGTGGGAAATTTTTTTAAAAGAAAATCAATAAACAAAAAACCAATTTTAAAGGACATGCAAGACCCTTTCATCTTTTTGACATTACACTTTCAAGCCTTCCGTCGGTAAGCAATTATAATAGTATGACAAAGATTAAATGATGTGATGCACGTTATTTCCGTTAAAAGTTGCAGATCGGAATACATTTCCAAACGAAATTGCAATGGATAACGTACAAAATCATCAGTAAAACGTATTTAAGTAAAATATACAAACCAAACATGCGATCCAGACGAAATAAGGAAAACAAAATAATAAACCAAGACCAAATCATCTTGTAACACCATGAACAAGTCATATTTCGACGCCAGGATGCAAGAAATCACGCACAAGCCTTGCGTTTCAAATTTCCAATTTGCAAAAAAAAAAAAAAACAATTTCCTAATTCCAATACCTATAAAAAGGAAGTCGAAAACTCACATGAAAAAATCAAGAAGGGGTGAAGATGAGACCATAATACTGTAGATCTAATGCATGCACACAATCCCTTTGGTGAATCGAAAAAATCTAAACGCAGATCTGAAATAATCATCCATAAATCAAATTTCAGTCATGGAGAAAACAGATCTAACGTCATAACAACGAACGAGAAACCAGAAATCACAAATCAAAGTGCGATCTCGATCGTCGAGGAACAACAATCATTGATCGAGTTCCACCAGATGACAAACAACGAGATGTAGAGCTCGTACCGATCGCGGAAGCACAATGAAGGATGGAGAGGAGTTCGATGTCTTACCTCGATCGATTTTGCGCTCCCGAGTTCACAGAAGCTCTCCTCTCGCCTCTCGCGGTGAGAGGACCCGTTACTTGTAGTGGGTCAATTCTGGACTCCCGTGGTCCCCGATCTCCACGCGGATCGTCTAGACGGTGGCGATTTGTGGTGGAAGCATTATGACGGTCCGTAATAGAGGATTGGGGACCATGAATGGGTTGATGGACAGAAGGAAGAGGGAACTACTTTGTAACTGACCAATTCAAGTTGTTGACTTGGTCAAAAACTACTTTGTGGTTCCGTACTCTATATCAGGGTTTGAATCCGGTGCTAGCGATTATATTACCCATTTCAAAAGACAAATACAAATATTGCAAGTTTTCGACCAAACACATTCATCATCTCTTATGTCGTGGTAACATCAACATACATAACACGGGTTTTGTACTTTTGTATTCTGATATTTATTACCAACTAGACAACATGTGATTAAAATCTCAAAATACCTTATACATCTTGGATTTTCATTTTTTTGTAAACCGCGAATCTTTATAGTAAAAGAAAAAAGTTTTGATTCTTCAAAAATAAGGACATCACTTTTCTAAATTGTGATTTTTGTTGGTAAATGGTCATTAAAGACTATTAAACCGAAGAATAATTATTTATGCGTATAACGCACGAACGGTCGACCATTTTCGGTCGCTAGCGGAAACAGACGTCGGAGGAAGAGGAAGCCGTTGGGGGCGGAGGAATGCGAAAGGGTTTTGGTTCCTCTATAAACAGAGGAGGGGGAGAAGAGAAAAATATCATCGAAGAAAACTCACCTCGGTTCTCCTCCTCGTTCCACCTCGCCGGAGCTTCCAAATCGGTAGCCGGAAACATCCGCTCATTCGATGAAACCAACAAGTGGTATCAGAGCCACTGTGCCGCCACTATCCGCAAGACACCGCCGCTGTCTGCACCTCCCCTCATCAACGCGCGTTGCTGCCGCCGCGCCATCGCCACCTCCGCGCGCTGCTGGAACCCCCATCGCCGGTGCTCTTCCACGTGAACCCACACAGCACTCGTCGTGTAGATCCGCCGCTGCGCACACGTCAAAACCCACACGATCGTCGATCTGTGGAAACCCGCCGCTGCGTCGCCCCTGCTCCGCTCCACGCGACCATCCCCTCTGCTGCTGTCGCTGCCAGCTCGCTCGCGGCCCGCCACCACTACGCACGGGCAAACCCATCACTGCTATCGCCTCCTGCAGGACCAGCACGTCGCGAATCGCTGCTGCTTCCCACTTGCCCGCCGTCGCTGCCATCATCGACCACCGCACGCGCCCACCACCAGACCGACGCTGCCGCCGTGGCTCACCGCTCCCAGCCAGTCGCCCGTGCCCTCGCTTCGCCTCCGCACGATTTCACCCCCTCTCCTCCTCTTTGGTCTTCGGTGGAGGTTAGATTTTTTTTAAGAAAAATATAAGGGGAATGATATTATTTGGTTAAATAGATTTTGCATGATTAAAATAAAAATTAATTAATGCATGTTTAAGAAAATAATCTGATTTTAACATATGCATGCTTAATTTAGGAAAATAAATTAACTTGATTAATTGGAATTGAAAATTAAAATATTGTTGATAGGAATTAAATTTTTGATTAAAATTTACTTTGCATGCTTTAAAGTTTTATAATAATCTTGCATGATTATTTAAAATTATATCTCTTGCATGATTTAAGTTGGAATTTGGAACTTTACTTGATTTCTGGAATTAAACTTTATCAAATAATAGATTTTATTTGGATAAATCCTTGGAATTAAATTTCTTGTTGAAATTTAAATAGCAAATTTTACATTTAGACTTTTATTATTATTGTAGAATTGAAAAATGGCTAGCAAACTGTTCACAACCGAATTGGTTAGGATAGAGAAATTGAATGGGGCTAACTATGAGATGTGGTACCGGAAAATCAAACATGCATTAGAATATGACAATATTGAACATGCTATAGAAGTTAATCCTCCGGAATTGCCAAATGACGCTTATGAAGTGGAAATCTAAAAACATGAAAAATTAAAGATTGATGACAAAAAGGCTAAAAAACTTATGTTCATGTTTATGGATGATAGTTTATTAAAATGTTTTGAAATATACACTACATCTTACACATTGTGGAATGCTTTGAAGGAAAAATATGATAAAACTACTGAAATGACAACCCAACTTATCCTTCAAAGATACAACTCTTGCAAAATGCTCGAGGAGCAAAATATAGTGGAACACATAAATGGTATGATAGTTATGGTTAAGGACTTGGCTATTGTAGGAAACCCTATTCCTGAAAAACTACAAATAACTACAATTTTAAATAGTCTCCCACATAGCTATGACATGGTAACCACATCTTTTAGGTCAACCCCTATTCAACTTTCTGAACTACCTGCTAGGTTGGCCACAGAACAGGAAATAATGGCTAGCAGGAAGAAATATGAAACCAATCTAAAAGAAGCAAATGTTGCACACTGGAAGCAAAAGAATAACAAGAGAAAGAATGGATACAACAAGAACTTCAAGCCAAACCAAAGGAAAAGACTACAAGGTTCTTGCCATGTATGTGGTCAATTTGGTCACTACAGAGCAAATTGTCCAAATAGGGATGGTAACAAAGGTAAGACCTTGAAACAGAAGAATAAGAGAGTCTTTATTTGTGTCACTGAATGTAATAATGTTGTAACTCCCAATACAAATGAGTGGTGGGTAGATTCTGGTGCTACAAAGCACATTGTCAAAACCAAACAAGGATTGGAGTCATTCAAAGAATTCAGTCTTGGGGAACAACGTATCTATATGGGTAACAATACCTATTTAGATGTGGAAGGAATTGGCACCTACCGCTTGGATTTGGGGGGCAACATTATGGTACTTAAAGACGTCCTTTATGCACTGGTATGAAACGGAATCTTATTTCAGTAGGCATGCTGGTAAAGAAAGGCATGGAAGTTAGGTTTTATAATAAATGTGTATCCATAGGAAAAGACAAGAAGGTCTTTCCTATGAGAAAATTTGTACCTGAACAAGATCTGTTCAAATTGGTTGTATCTGGAACCGAAATAAATAATATTGATGTGGCTTCTGGTTATCTCTTGTGTTTCTTGTCGGAATGTGAATGTGCATAAAATGAAACAAATGGTAAAAATGAATTTGTTGCCTCATTTAAATGACATGGAATTAAATAAGTGTCAACACTGCTTAGTTGGAAAAATGACTAAGAAACCAATTGGAATAGGACATAGATCAGATGAATTATTGGGCTTAATTCATTCTGATATTTGTGGTCCACTTAGTCTTAAAACACTTGATCACAAGGAATACTTTGTAACTTTTATAGATGACTTCTCTAGATATACTTATGTTTATCTAATAAGCCATAAAAGTGAAGTCTTGACTTGTTTTAAGAAATACAAGTCGAAAATTGAAAAACAATTAGGAAGAAATATTAAGGTATTAAGGTCAGATAGAGGTGGGGAATATAATTCTAAGGAATTTGAACTGTTTTATGAAATGCATGGAATTAAAAGGCATACAACAATGTCTTATACTCCACAACAAAATGGTGTGGCGGAAAGGAAAAACAGAACTCTTATGAATTCTGTTAGATGCATGCTGTCACATTTAGGACTCTCCAAGAGATTTTGGGGAGAGGCTTTGCTTACAGCTGTGACCATGTCGACCCGAGGAGGTCCCGGCGCGGAGTCGCACTAGAGGGAAGGAGATCACAGCCATGCCAAGATGGCAAAAGCGTAAGGAAAGATAAAAGAAAAGAAAAAGATGAGTCACCACCTAGTCTTTTAAGGGAAAGACGAGGAAAACCACAAAAAGATGAATGCCTGAGGTGCAGATCTGAAGGCTGGATGTCTGCTAACTAGATGATGGGTAAGGATTCCTATTACGCATGAGGAAGGTGTTAGGCACCCTCGTATGCCCGAGAAACTCGGTCTTTCTATTTTAATTGCTTGCTAAAGGATAGATGGATGTCTGCTAAACCTGAATCATGCTCTAATCATGCTAATATATATGCCATGACAAGACTGGATGGATGTGCAAGATGATGTGCGAAAATTGCAAAGAAACCCACATGAATTGACAAAATTGCAAAAAATCATATGAAATGACGAGGTTTTGTTAAAGAACGCTTCTGAAAAACATAATGATATAAAAAAGATGACAAGCCAAGTCAACCCGAGTCCTCGGAATCATGAAAAAGTCATGAAAATCAAAAAGGGAAAAAATAATCCGTGATAGGGACAATGACGGCCTTCAGGCCTGTTAATGTACGCCCTTGGGCGATGAAACCCAAATCAAATCAGAAATCTGAAATGTAGGATTAAAGCCAATCAAATCGGATATCGGATAAGAAACTCTGAAGACAAAGTGAATCAGAATCATGGAGAAAGTCATGAAAATCAAAAAGGGGAAAATAATCCGTAGTGGGGACAATGT
>JAMKQA010013873.1:0-11794 GCA_024699735.1 Posidonia australis
CCCCCCCCCCCACCCCTGCCAAAAAAAATATTCTTATCTGGATGGGAATAACCAAAATCAATTTTCCTTCTTTACCCTCTTGTTTCTTTATTAAGTTAAGTCAACCATTGAGTAATATTAGAAATTGTAATTTACTAATCAATTCCATCTTAAAATTCCGCACTTACCAAATGTAACAATGTAATAGGATTCCATTGCAGAAGTGATGTAACCAAACAAAACAAAAAGATTGCTATTGCAATTCCATTCTCATAATCACCCCCATTCCATGTGGATTTCACTCTTAAATTAATCTAATCTGCATACAAAATGCAGCCGTCGACTCAGGAACGTGTCAAATATCAATGTCAGAAATAGCAATAAATGGGCTGTATAGAGTAAATGCCTTTTTTTAAGTACTAAACTCTGATATAGCTGTAGGATGGGTTGTTAAATTGCTGTGAGTAGCCTGTGATTGTTCCATCTTTTGCAACAGAACAAGTCTTTGATTGGATTGTAATTACTTCTCCTGAAGCTGGTTCGGTATTTCTCGATGCATGGAAGTAAGTGCTATTGATTTCAAATTGTCTTTTAGCACAACAATGAAAGCTTGATTATTAATCAAAGAAAACAGAAAATAGACATTTTAATATTCAGTAAAAAAACAAAAAGAAAGATGCTGCACTTAAATATTTTTTGTTTGAGAAAATATATATTCGGATCATATTGTTGTTGCATTGCAATTTGCAGGACTGCTGGATCTCCCAATGTTCAAATAGGTGTGGTTGGAGCAGGAACTGCAAGTGTTTTCGATGAAGTGGATGGATCTCTGGATGTTGCCTTTTCTCCATCTAGAGGTTGTTCTCTGTATGAGCTAAATCAGTCTTCTTGAGTAATGAACAGATACTTTGAAATACTGCTGAGTTTTGGCTATTATCAAATATATGAGTTTCTTTACTGTCCTTGTTAAACATGTTGCCTAATAGTCTTAAGCAGTTCTCTTATGGTAGATATGCCATCAGGTATCATTCAGAATTTATAATGCACTAATAAATTGATATATCAATTTCTAAAATTAATAATAGCAATCCTAGTATAAATAAAATCTTAATTGTTCTCTAAATCAATAACAATCTTAATAATAACAATAAGTCAATAACAAATAACAAAAGCTAAATTAATAACAATAACGATCTTAACAATAACAATAAGTCAAATGGTCAATAACAAATAACAATTATTAAGAAAAACTAAAAGTAGTCATCAAGAGTCAATATTTGGCGCCATGGTGCCATTAGGCTAATTTAACCCAAGGCATAACCTCCAATGGTGCCATGGGCCCGCCTAGGCAGGCATCGTAATAACCATGTTTGGTATAGCTCTAAAATGTGCTTTTGTATCATAATGTGTAGGGGAGTAGCTTGAGAAAAACTAATATATATAGTTCTTTTTCTAATTAGGTTTTACTCTTTGCTCTTTAGGTTTTACTCCAAATTTGAGATCTTATATTTATTACTAGTCATTTATTCATGTTGGTGGTTATGGTAGTTGCCCATCTTAGGGGATGAGTTCCTTTAAGGGAAGAAGTATCTATACAAATCTATATAATGAAGGGACCTTGTTTCCACTATCACAATTTTATAAGTGATTGGATTTCCATCGCCAAACATATAAAAAGAATGTAGTGGAGAGAGGAAAACCACTTCACTAGAGTTCATTGGAGATCATCGGATTTGTCACCAATTTTCAGTAAAAGATCTTTATGGACGTTAGTGCATCGCTTCTATGATGATGTAAGGTGTGCCATTGAATCTAAGACAAGGGAGACTAGTCTTGTAATACATGGAAGATTATATTCGATTTAAGGGTATTTATTGCCATCATTTGTGTTATTGGGAACTTTTGGATAAACAGTATGTGGTTGTATTTCTTTAGGAGTAAACAACCAACTGTCTAATAAGGTCCAACAAGAGTATGATACTAAAGGAGCAGGAGAAGCTTTATTGACAATAATGGGCACTTACATGTTGTTGTATACTTATGACTGGTTGCTCATTCACAACATTGTCTTGTAATTTCATTTGTAATTGCTACCTTACATCATTGCGGAACCGATGTGCCAACGTCCACAAACCTTTTCCTGAATCCCTATAACAACACCGGTGAACTTTGGCAAAATGGTCTTTCTCCCTCTACTACACTCTTTTTATGTGCTTGGGTGATGGAAATTCATTCACTTTTGACATTATAGTAGTGAGAGCTAGGACCCCTTCATTGTATATGTGTAGGGATTCTTCTCTCCATTAAAAAGTGCATCCCTTAATATTAGTAACTACCATGTAACACTAGCATAAAATGATACTTAGTGTCAAATATGGACCATATTTGGTCCAATATTTCAACTTCATTTATGTGCCCATTGTGAACTATTAGTTCATATTTATTCTGAAGATTTTTGTATAATTGCCTATCCATTTCAGCATTCTTTCTGACAGCACAAACAGTTTGATTTATTGGTGATTAGAAGATATGTCCATGCATCACAAATTGGCAGTGAGCATCAAGTAGAACATTCATCATTTAAATGAGCTATTTTTTCTTGGGAACTTGAGCAGAAAATTACTCAGTTCAAATTGAATTGTCAATTCGTTTGGAACTAATTAGGAGAAATAAGAAAAAAAAAATTAAGCCTTGATAAAGAGAGTGGATGGGTTTCTCAAGAGCACCCAACACATTTCTGAGGAGTCGTATCTGCCATTTTATTTTTATGGCATCATCCTATAAATAAATCCCACATTCATATGTGCCACCAGGCTCTATATGCTAGTAGTCTTAGGTTTCTCTTTCATAAATTCTCTTCTAACAAGTGTAGAGTAATTAACTAATTTCTATCAAAATGAGGTTTCTTGGGATATCTAGTCTTAGGCATTTGCATAGGTTAGGATCTGTTGTCATGCTACACCTTTATTTGAATTATTTCTATTTGATGCAAACATGATTTCCTTTTTCTTATTGTTTTGTTAGGTGATTAGTCATTGTAAGCTATGTCAGCAGCTGCAATCATACGTAAAATCAGTCTCTCTTAAATTTTGTGATGATGACAGTCTTGCACCTTTAATGAAACTATGAAAGCTCAACGATTTTTTTACAAACATACATCTGTTACTTTTTTTTTCGTAAAATAATGAAAATGAACAAGATGCCTTGTATACTTTCATGGTCTCTCCTTATGATGACTATTTTAAGTATCATTGGGAACTTTATTAGTTGTCTTCTGCTGTGATTTAAAAGCAAGTATTATTGTTTTCAGCAACTGGGAAGATTTTAGCTACAGAGCTACCAAAGTGCAGTGAGAAGACCTGTACTGTTCTGTATCCTGCTTCTGTTAAGGCTGGTGGTGAAATTGGTAGGTTTTACTCATTTAGCTTGTTACGATATGGTGTATAAGATATCTTAGTGTGTTTATTGTCTCCTGTAGATGATTAGACTACGGTGTGGCATCTCCTCATAGTAAAATATCTTTTTAGTTTATATCTATTTCTTCATCACATGAATGCAAGTCTCAAGAAAATATAATCGTCGATAATCTTGATATATATTAATATTTTGCAAAAATAGTTGCTAATATAATTTAATTTTATTTAGAATTTAACTAATTTGTTCACATTAGTTAGCAGCATATGTCAGAGCATTCTTGTACTCTCTGATTTTTAACAATTTTTTAACCTGTCAAAATATGTTGGACATTTGACACAAATTGTGTGTTATAAATTGCGTCACTATGATTGTTTGATAAAGATTTGATTCCAGAGGGATTGTGAACAGATTTAACATGATGTATGTTCTTGCATCTTGTCACGCTCTCATTCCATGACATGTTCGTAGAAATACATCTTTTGGTTTTTTTATTTCAATCTATATCTAATTACGTATGTCTATAAATTGTCAAAATCACAATATAACTAAAGAAATTTCCAAGTTTTAAGATTATCCTCTTGTTCGTCGCTACATAAGAAACACAGTATGTTTGTCATTTATTCTTCAACGTTGTCCTTTATCTTCTTGTTTCAGAGCAAGGCTTGACTGATCGTGGATTTGAGGTCACAAGGTTAAATACATATAACACTGTAAGGTTCATAGTCTTTACAAATATTAGAAGAAAATATGGTTCATAATTTTCGATAGGGTACATGAGCTTGTATAATACTATCTCAAGTGAGGGATTAGATTTCCCAAACAGTTTAGTGTTTTACATTGTTTTCTTCCATGTGATGGCTGAATGCAACCTCTGTTATTGGCTTCTTGCATCTTCTGCATACAACTTTACTAATGTTTTCATGAATAAGGTTTCTTTTTGAAGTCCTAAGGGTAATTTATTATTCATACAATTTCATTTATTATGTATGTGAAAACAAAAAGAGGAAAAGACAGAGATAATCGTATTGCTAGGGCTTATCATCCTTATATAGGATTAGGATTAGAATGGAAAAATACAATAATATCCTTAAGTCCCATACATCACATAAACACTAGCACTCCCCTTAAGTTGGAGCATATATATCGAACAGACTCAGCTTATAACACATACTAGAAAAATTGGTGGCTAGAGGTTTGGTGAAAACATCAACTATCTCCTTAGCAAAAGGAATAAAATGTATGCAAATTCTTCCATTAAGAACTTCACTGTGAATAAAATGATAATCCATCTCAATATGCTTGGTCTTTTCACAAAAGATCGGATTCTATGCAATATAAATAACAACTTAATTGTCATAGTACATAAGAGAGTAGTGTAGCTCTCTCCAAGATCCTTCATGAGTGTTCACAGTCATTTAAGCTCACAAGTAGTCTAAGTCATGCCTCTGTATTTAGCTTCAATACTAGATATAACCACCACAGCTTGCTTCTTACTTTGTGATATAATTAAATTACTACCCAGGAAAGTACAAAACTAGATGTATGCATAGTTGACATCTGAGTACACGTCAATATGTAAGTAACCATTCTTCTTGAGCAATAATCTTTTGCCAAGAGATCTCTTTATATGCTCCAATATTCTCATTGTAGCATCAAGATAACATTGCCTAGGTTTAGCCATATATTGTCTAACTACACCAAGAGCAAATGCAATGTCAAGTATAGTAACAATGAGATTTATAAGCTTTCCAACCACATATTTATAAAACACAAATGATCTACACTAGATGTCATTGAGGTGTCAACTGATTTTGCTCTAAGTAAGCTAGTATCCTATGGTAAGTCCATAGCATATTTTCTTTGACTCAATGCAAGCCCTTGATTACTTGTAGCAATTTCAATGCCAAGAAAGTAGTGAGGTTTGCTTATATTGTGTCACAAGGTACTTCTACAGATACTCTTTTGTTTCTTCGATGCCTCAGATGTCACATTCTGTTAGTAGAATGTCTTCAATATACATAGTCAAAATCACAAGACCAGCATCTTGTTTGTGCACAAAGACAAAGTGATTAGCATTACTTCTTTGGAAGCCAATATCACCAACAACCTTGTTAAATTTGTCAAATCACACTCTTGGACCTTGCTTTAGGACATAAATAGCTTTCTTCAATCGACATGTCTTGGACTCCTCTTGAGCAACATATCCTCGAGTTTGCTTCATAAACACAGTCTTCTGAAGATTATCATACAAGAAAACGTTTTTAACATCAAATTGGAACATAGATTAGTCTTTGTTTATTGCAACAAAAAAGATAATGCAAATGGAGCTAATTCAAGTCATTGGAGAGAAAATGTCAAACAAGTTAACACTATATGTTTAAGTATAGTCCTTCACAACAAGTCGTGCTTTGTATCTATCGACCTGTTCATCTGCTAAATATTTGATAACATACACCCATCTGCAATCAATAACATCCTTCGTGGTAGAAGAAGAAGGAACTAAGTCTTATATGCCACTAGACTAAAGAACATTCATTTTTTCATCCATTGTACTTTCCATTAGGGAATAGTAAGAGCCTCCTACTATGTTCTGGAAACAATAATTGATGACAAAGCTACAACAAATTTACGACATACGGTACTCAAACGGGAATAAGATACCACATTCGTTATAAGATGTGAAGTACAAAATTAAGTACCTTTCCTTAAAGCAATTGGAAAGTCAAAATCAACAATCGATAGTGATTGTTGTGAACCTTCTAGAGTAGAGGATGCTATCCTGGGAGGAAAAGTAGAGGAAACCAGCATAAATGGCGAAACCACTACCTCTGAAGGTGGACGTCGCCTATATACATGAACCACAGGTGGAAGTGGAGGAGGTGGAGTAGCTAGCAGTGAAAACCCAATCGGTAAGGAATAATATAAGTATGGACATTGATGGCTCTAATGAAGGATTAGTAACTTGAGGAGGAGAGAAATCAAATTCTAAGATAAGAGTCTTTCCATTTTCTGATAAATACGAAGTAAACTCAAAAAAAGTAACATCAATAGATATGTATTGACGACGAGTCAATGAATCAATACAACAATATCCCTTTTAGGTTGGAGAGTAACCCAAGAAGACACACTTTGTCACACGAGGGGAGACATTATCACGTTCTTGAGCATTAACATGAACAAAACTTGTACAACTGAAGACCCTAGGAGTGAGAGGAAATAAGGGGTCATGGGGTGAAGTATAAAAATGGGAGATTTGCCACCAAGAAGAGTTGATGACAAACAATTGATCAGAAAATATGCGGAAAGAATTGCATGTTCCCAATATGAAAGTGGAAACTTCATATGACACAAGAGAGAGCAAGGAATATCTAGGAGATGATGATTCTTCTTTTCAACAACCCCATTTTGTTGGAAAGTATGAGCACAACTAGTTTGATGAGTAATATCATGAGTAGAGTAGAAGGAGTAATGACTCATGTATTCCAATACATTATCAGTCTACAAAATTTTTAGGCCAACACCAAATTAAGTTTTTATTTCATTATAAAAAGACTTGAATAACAAAAGTACTTGAGATCTAACCTTCAAGAGGTAAATCCATGTATACTTAGAATGATCATCAATAAACGTAACATAGTGCAAACTTCCACCAACAATGGTAGGATGAGCACTAGTGCACTAGACTAAAAGGACTAGAATTTCTCAAGTCAAATTTGAGTGGGAAAGTCACACGATGATGCTTTCCAAATTGACAAGCTTCACACTTTAGGTTTGATGATGTCATCCAAGTATTGCAACCCCCTAAGCTTAGTCTCAATAGTAATCCTCTTCCTTATGAGAAAGTCCTGAAAGTAACAAAATGAGGAAAAGAATTAGTCACAACAATTCAACATCTTCGTCAAGGTACTAATAGAAAGTAAGTTGACTAAAAAATTAGGCACATAATAGAAATTCTACAACTGAAGGGAAGAGAGTGTAGAAACCACCCTAAACCTGCAAACAGGAGAGAAAGCACCATCAATGATCCGTACAGGAGGAATATGGTTATGCTTCTCTAAGGAAGAAAATAGTGAATTGTCTCCTATCATGTGACTAGTAGCATATGAATCGATAAGTCACTTGTCCTGAGTAGCCATGAAGGCACTACCTGAGGAGGAAGAAGTAGAAGTGGAAGCCACCAATGCCAAATTACGTGTAGAGGTAATAAGGGACTCAAGCTTCTCACTAGCAAAGATAAAGGTGTCACAAATAAGTAGAGGACTAGGGGCCTGAGAAGCAAAAGGTGGAGTAGCAGTGTCTGTCGGTGCCAAACTTGATTCTGTCATTGGGTACAATCACATAATTTGTCAATCAACCCAAAGAAGAGGAACACATGATACTAGTGTCAAGACATCAAGCGAGGAAAGTAGTAGTCACAAAGTGGCTCAATGCATGGATCAAGGAAGAGAAACCCTAATCTGTGCCCAAAGAGTCATGAGTGGTGAATCGATGGAGCGAAGCGTGCCGAATCTATATTTTCAGACCTCTAAACAAGCAAAACAGGCCTCTGATGGGTAACAGGGAGGTGGTTGATGCTGGCGAGAAGGTCTAGCAGGGCTAGTTTGCCACCACTACCACATTCCAACAACAGCAGTGGCTGTGAAGGAGGGAGGGAGTTGTGGTGACTTCAAACCCTAACCCCAGCTCTTGATACCATCTGAAGACAAAAAGAGGAAAAAACAAAGAAATAATTGTATTGCTATGGCCCATCATCCTTATATAGGATTTAAAAATACAATACCCCCAAGTCCCATATATCACATAAACACTAACAACATACACTTTTGATCAGTTCTTTCTGCATGTGAAATTTGCATACTATTTCTTAAGCAATGTTCTCTTGAATATAAGTTGTTCAAATTATTATTTTGTTTTACTGAAAATGTGTTGCTTATAGTTGTTTTCATGTTGACATTCCCATTTAAATATTGAAAACTTAGAGAAGGGTATAATCATGAGGAATGATTCGATAATTCTGTGCTGTTCTGTATTTATACAGGTTGCTGTTGATGATGTAGATCAGATGATCCTTAGACATGCAATTTCTGCTCCTGTAGTTGCAGTAGCTTCTCCTTCTGCATTGCGGTGAGCATCTGATTAATAATCTGCCTTTGTTCTAATATAACTTTTTAGGTTGATCCCACCAGTCAGAATATAGCATTCTGCACTGTCTGATTTTGTTATCATTTAAGACAATGAAGATCAAATTAAGCTGTTTCTGATGCCTATCAATAAAATTTGAGGCATCCCAATATCCCACCTCTGCTAAAGAAAACCTCTATTACTATGTGAATTTTTATTTCACAAATTTATTGGAACAAACCCATTGATGATATTCTAAACATTTTCTGGTGACAGTGCTTGGGTCAATATTGTTTCAAAATCAGGAAAATGGGACAATTCTGTTGCATGTATAGGCGAAACAACTGCTTTTGCTGCAAGAAGGTTAGGCTTGAAGAAAGTGTTTTTTCCAGAGAGTCCTGGTCTTGAAGGGTACAAACTAACTTCCCTCATTTATTTGCAATATTATTATTATTATTTATATGAAGTTTTTTCCTTGAGTTAAATATCACAGTACTGTGTCTCCAGAATGGGAGAAAAGTTCCAAATTTCTGATTAAATCCTTGTGGGGCTGAACAAAGCTTAATTTATGGCACCAATGCCCTACATGTATATACATGTACCATTGTATTTATTGCAGTCCACCCGGATGCATTATAGTGTGGTACTTATGAAACAATAAGAAACTCTTTGGATATACATAGAAAGTCCTTTTTCTAGGTACTTTGCGCACTTGAATTCATTATGTCATACTTTGTATTGTTTTACTAGCTTAAATTTTAAAAAGATGCAAGTATGGATTCTCTGTGCATGACAATATGTAAATGATGTAACATGAAGCTATTATACAAATCATTATACCAAGTCACAGGAATAAACACAGACATGATTAGGAGATCATCATTTGCTTGTACAAAAATGTTGTAATCTACCAGATGCTTAGGTAGTTATTGCTTATAGACATCTGATATCTCACACAATAGATTGTTCAATTATTTGATGGTTGGCTATTTTTTCTCCGACGTCGTGTAAGTGGTAAAATTGCTGGTATTCTTAGGTTAGGACCAATATTTGATAAAACTAAAAGAGAACCAGCATCCACATGTCAAAGTAGGATTGCGAGGTGCATGGACTTCAACTTTGCTTGTGGCAAAATCTTTATAACCCATGTGCAGTCTAGACCATGTTCCTTGTAATGGAGTACCTTTGGATTCTCTTTCTAATGTGAATCTCTGTAGAAAGAAAGGTACAGGTTCCCTTTGAGAAATTTCGTTTTTAGAGAACCTTGGTAATTTAATATTGAAGATATAAAATATAATATCCATTTATTTGCGAATCCATACGTTGTTTCTGACCCATTCTTATACAGAGGTTATTCTAACATCTGTTAGTGCAAAAGGTTAGAGAGGTACCAAAAATCCAGCACTCACTAATGTGAATCAGTACTCGAAATCTTGGGTTTCAAACTGGTGCAGCTAGCATGATAATAGTATGTTTGTTGTCTTCATTTTGCAAGTAGAGTGCCGATATATGCATCCTAAGTGATCCTCGTCTCCTAGTACTAAGTAATGCAGTCGACAACAGGGATTCTTTGCATACATGAACTGCTGTGTTTGTTTGTTATTATTACTGTCTAGGAAAAAGGAATATGCCTGCTGTTGCAAGGGAATTTCTTAAGATACTCATCTGGCAGTCATCAGTTATCTAATTACAACAATTTAGTTATGAAGTACATCAGTTGGAACATATGTGGAACTAATGATCTGTTACGATGTTAATATTAGTATTTGAATGGATATTGTTTGTAAAACAATAAAGCATATAAAGGGACACCATGATACACTTTCGACCATGCTTGCTTTCAATGCTTTTAGGAGTTCGATCACGGTCATTTTCCTATTAGAGTTTGTTTTTTTAGCTCTGTTTCGGTGTAAAATATGAGTTTTTATTCCCAAGGGACCTGGTTTTGATCCTGAGCTTTTTCCTTGCTTCCCAATATGGGTGTTGGCAAAGGACGACCTCCACTGGTGGTTTCCTTTTGGAGTTGTCTGTGTTCTAATTTTGTATCTAAAGTTAAATACATGTAAAACAAAGAAGATACCTGGTATCAGTGCTGAAAGTGATGAACAACTTTGACCTTTTATTATCTTTAACGTCACAGGTGGGTCAATAGTATTCTTGAAGCTTTGAGAGTTCATGGTGAGCTTGAGAAGGTACGTATTGTGTTGTACACAGTTTCTTTTGCCCTTGTCACTGGTGGAGTTTTCATGTCTTTGGATGTGTTACTTCTCTTGTTCATATCTTGTCTTGGTTTCTGTGTTGATGGTTTGTTTTTCATGCTTGCCCCCATTATCCTCGTATCATTTATTTATGACCTGTAGATAATTGTCCCAAGCCATTTCTCTCTCTCTCTCTCTCTCTCTCACGCATGCGTACGCTCTCTCTCCCCATGCGCACGTGCTTGATCTTGGTTCAGTTAAAATTTTGTCTTCTACTTTGACCTAGTTTTCTTGGACCCATTTTTTTTTATCATCTAATGATTTCTCTAGAAGTTGATTTGTTTTTGTTTTTGTTTTTGCAATTATTTTCCGTTATTTCTCTGTTTGCAGGCTATCGTTGGTTGATTTGGAAGAGACTAGGGACAATTGATGTCTGACGCATAATAATAATTGCCACTTTGCGTAGGTATCTCCGATCTGATCAAGGAGCATCACAGAATTGTTTCATACTGTAAGTGTTGTTTCAATTGTAGCATCTTTCTTTTGTTCTTGTATATAACAGTTTTAAGGAAGAGACGAAAATTCTTGTAATTATTCTGAAGTTGATAATTAGTGTTTCTAAAGGATCTCACTTTTCTAAACCTCTCTGTTCATATCCTTGTTGTAAGTGCAAGAAAAGGAGCTGCATTCAATAGTTACGATATTGCTTCTCGTCCATAGGTTGTAAACGATCGGATCGGTCCAACCGAATATGGAATAAATTGGGTTTTGGTTGAACCAACCCATTTAGTAAACAGGTTCTAAACTAGAACCTGAACCCGATCAAAAATGGGTACAGGATGGGTGGAGATGGGATTTTTTTTTATTTTTAATAAAAAAGTCTGCACCCATTAGGCTTGACTTAAGTAAGATTTTTTTTAGTGATTTTAAATATAAAATTTACAATTATCAATTAAGCTTGAAGTGATGCACTTCCAAAGACAACGTATAATACAGGAAAAGGTTCTTGTGGCAAGATAAACATAAAGTAAACATATAATATAGAAAAAGGTTCTTGTGGGTGTCTACATGAATTTTTT
>JAMKQA010013874.1:0-13845 GCA_024699735.1 Posidonia australis
TCAGCATGGCTGACATGGATCTAAATGGATATTGAAGGAGTTTTTGTAGATCTGTCAAACATATCGTGTCATGTATAAACGTGTATACTGAATGTATAAGTTAAACTCAAATATGACTCATTTAATTATCAGGCTCTATCATTTGTTGCATGGTGGTCCATCTGGATTGAAGGATGCACAAATTTTTCAGGGACAAGAAGGCACCTTTAGAGGATATCCAGTGCAGAAGGAGTTCATGAGATCGACTGTTCAGCATGGCTGACATGGATCTAAATGGATATTGAAGGAGTTTTTGTAGATCTGTCAAACATATCGTGTCATGTATAAACGTGTATACTGAATGTATAAGTTAAACTCAAATATGACTCATTTAATTATCAGGCTCTATCATTTGTTGCATGGTGGTCCATCTGGATTGAAGGATGCACAAATTTTTCAGGGACAAGAAGGCACCTTTAGAGGATATCCAGTGCAGAAGGAGTTCATGAGATCGACTGTTCAGCATGGCTGACATGGATCTAAATGGATATTGAAGGAGTTTTTGTAGATCTGTCAAACATATCGTGTCATGTATAAACGTGTATACTGAATGTATATGTTAAACTCAAATATGACCCATTTAATTATCATGTACTTAATTCTAAACCTAAATACAAACTATCACGACACGATACGTTGAGTACACATTTAACCTCACCACATTATTTTGACACGACAACGATTCGATTGACATGAGTACAAGTTTACACGTTTATTACACGATTACACATTTAGTATACGTTTACACATTTACAGTGATATTTTAATATTTACACGTTTTGTACACAGAAAAATCAATAAATTATGAAACCAACCATTCGATAATATTTCTCAAGTTCCATTATTCTCTAGTTGATAGTTTCAGTGTTTCTTGAAATATGTTAACATTATAAGTTTATAACACATTACAAACATCCACCATTTAAAATAATGAAGGCTACAATCCATAATCAGTATACAATCATTATAATTAGTATAATAAGGTTAAATAATTCTAAATCAATAACCATAATTAATAATTTAGTATAACAAAGTTAAATAATTATTAGTATAATTTAGTTAAATCTATTAAATAATGATAAATAATTTCTAGTATAATAACGTGTACTTAACGTATACTAAACAGATAGTCGTATACTATATATAGGATTAGATAATGTGTATTTATTGTGTATTTATTGGTTTTTTTTGCCTTAGATACAATAATGACTTGTTTAATAATTGTGTCGTCTAGGTAGACACGATAAGTACATGGGACACGATAAGGATAAATTCAAACATGATTATATCATGTTGTGTCAGAAATTGACAACTCTAAGTTTGTTCGACAAGGGATTGGTCGATGGGGCTGCTGGCTTCACTTTGTGTCTGATACTGTACTATTTTCAGTTTTTGTTGCTTCTCATTACTTTCTGCTTGGATTTGTCTTCTTGATAATTTAGGTTAGTTCTTTTTCCCATTTTTGTTTGTTTTGTTTTGTTCTGCTTGCATTGCTTTTCTTCTGATCATGCTCTTTTTTTAATTTGAGGTTTCAATTTCACTCTTGCTGCTGTAAAACATATTACATTTATACTGAATACGTTGTCAGGTGGCATGAGCAACTATGTTATCTGATTAATTGACCTAAAATATCAATTTAGAAAAAATTGCTCGAGGAAGAGTTTTCATGTTTCAGATGGCTAGATAAGGCTTGGCCAAAAATCATACAGGGCATCAACCATTAACTTTTAAGACACCTACATGCCTAACATTTATTGTCTGATCAGGACCTACGTGGTTATTATATCTAGCCTCTCAGTTTGTTGAAATTGTAAATAGTTTTCCTCATGTAAATGTGATGTAGTAATGCAACTTTAGGAGTGCCATATGTTGTTTGCATGTATCATCTCTTTTTTTATGCACTGAATTTTTTTTCTTATTTAGTTTTTTTATGGTATGGTATGGTTAGTTTTTGCTTCAATTTATACCTTGAAGTAGGTTAAATGTGCTTAATTTCAAAGTGTTTTGATATTTATTGCATGAGTAGTTGAACAATATGGTGGCAGGACTAGACATGGAAATCGGATCGGCTCGGGCCCAACACGGTCCAGGCCCATGTATCCCAGAAATGGATTGGGCCAGGCCAGGCCCATTGTGGGCTGTGGGCCGTGCCGAGCCCACGTGCCAGGTCCGCTTAAGTCCGTAGAGTAGGTCCATTTTGGCCCATAAATTAGACCGGTCGGCCCAAATTTAAAAAAAAACAAACAAAAAACAAACCAGAAACACTGTGCGCTGGCCCGACTTGGCCTGGCCCACCAACGGGCCATGGGCCGTGTTGGGCCCATGACTTGTCAACAAAGGCCCAGTCCAGGCTGGGTTTGGCCTTCGTTTTTTTGGGCCGGGCTGGCCCGGCCCGGTCTGGATTCCATCTCTAGGCAGGACATGGCTATGTGCGTAAAATGATGTAAAAGTAAAATTTGTTTGTTTTTTGAAGGCAACATTTTCCATAAGCCATAATAACCATTCAGGTTTTGATTACATGCATGTCCATTGATCATATCTGGATAGTGAAGCAAAATATAACATTTGGCAGAGCTAGATTATTTCCCAAATGTTAATATATGTGTTGTGCATTATGAAGATTGCAGCAGATAAAGGTCTATCTGCCTGGTAGTTATTGAATTTAGTTTCTTGGTCAATGTTAACGTCAAATTGTTGATTCAACCAGGTACCGATTCCCCTATTTTGTTGGGAGACATTTGGCAAGGTTTGGACGGCTTCCGTAGAATTATGATATTGACGTGTATTTCTTTATTTAACTGAATTGAGTTTTGATTTCCAATACAAAATTTACTTCCACCAAAAACTGAACTTGTGTCTCTGACATATTCTAATTAATACCTTTTCTGTTGTTGTATAGGATGCAAATGGAGGAGGATGCCATGGTATGTTCTCTAGCATTTGATGATTGAAATTATGGACCTTTGGAATTTGTTTTAGTAATTATGACAGAGGTTTTTCCAATATACTCATTTTCTTTTGCCCAAAATACTTGTTGAATACTCATCACACAGAATTCAATATGTTGCATAGTGAACAAACCACATCTTTTTTTTATAAACTAAGAATTTCTTTCACACAGAAGATCCAAGTCCAAAGCCCTTATAAATTCCATTTTCGTAAAAAATAACGTACCCCTTGAACCTATGATCACCATTGTGGTGGAAGATCCCAACAACACCAGCTGGGATCAAACTTGTGGGAATTACAAGTCTAAATTCAATTTTTTGATATTTTTATGTGTTTCATTTTGTTTTAATAAGGTTTCCAGTCATCAATGGCTGCCTGCACGAGTGCATGCTTTGATCCAGCAATATACTTTGTTTCAGGGAAAGACTGAAGAGGAGGAATTCAGCACCGGGCCACTCTCTGTGTTGATGATGTCTGTGAAAAATAACACTCAGGTTAGGGCTCCAAAACTTTCTAGTAAAAGAAAATTAGAATCTGTGAAGTTTTGGTATATTAAGGGTCTGTTTGGCAAAGCTTCAGCTTTTGAATCTAAGTGTAGAAGTTAGTTTCTGGTTAAAAGCTGTCATAACCTAGTTTCTGAAAATGTAATGGAATTATTGTTCCAAAAGCTACATACTTCTAAAAAACTGTCAGTGTTTGGTAGAACTGTTGGACCATTATAGCTTCTAAAGAGAAGTTATATGTTCAAAAGTTGTTCAAAAGTCCTACTAAACGGACCCTAAGTATAGAATTGTCAAGCTAAGCTCTGATCTCAAATTCCAAATCTTCAGACTTCTCTCTGTGTTGATGATGTCTGTGAAAAACAACATTCAGGTCAGGCCTCCAAGACTTTCTAGTAAAAGAAAACTAGAATCTGCAAACTTTTGGTATATTAAGTATAGAATTGTCAAGCTAAGCTCTGATCCCAAATTCCAAATCTTTAGACTTCTCTCCTTCTGAAAATAAGAAGTCTTTTACACTAATCTATACCTTTATCATGCTGGGTGTCAAATAAAATTTATGGAATGAAATTCTGGTCATTGTAGTTCATAACAAACTTCTAACGTACTTATATTGAAAAATGTTCTGTTATTGTTCAATTTTTTAACGATGCTTATTCTATTTTGGCATAAAAAGTGAATAATTAGTCTATGACTTTTGTTGAAATTTGTATATGTTACTATTATCCTAAATGGGCCTATTTCCCTGTAGTTATGCCTTCCGACAAACTAGAAGATAAATAATTTTTTCTTCAACAATCTGCATCTCAATCTGCACGTCTGGCAGAAGTGTTAGTAGACACGTCCTAGGCATGCTTGTCTTGTCCTGTGTTAGTGCATGAGCGATTAATCTAAAAAAAATACTAGCGAAAAGGTTTTTGATCCTCTTAATTTGGCAAGAAAGAGGATATATGAATAGAATCCAATTTATGTTTTTTTATATTATTTTCTGCATCAGGTGCTCATCAATTGTCGGAACAATAAGAAGCTCCTTGGCCGTGTTAGGGCCTTTGATCGTCACTGCAACATGGTTCTTGAAAATGTCCGGGAAATGTGGACTGAGGTATAAAGCTCAAGGAAACGTGGCCTTGCTCCGTGGCTTTAATATAACATTCTTTAAGTTTGGTTGCAGTCATCGTATTGATATTATCTTCGTTAACTTAGTTTAGCTCTAATCATATAAAATATTGTTACGCTGAACAGATCCCCAAGACGGGAAAAGGGAAGAAGAAAGCCCTCCCTGTCAATAAAGATAGATTTATCAGCAAGATGTTCCTACGAGGGGATTCCGTTATCATTGTTCTCAGAAACCCTAAGTGACTTGAGAAGAGGATGAAATTGGTTAGTATTTAAGACTAAAATTCTAATGGCATAGTTGGTTTTGATGCATTTGTATGAGATAACCATCCGCTTTGTATCTGAAATTCTCAATTTCGGAAGGAATTTTGTCCCTCTTCTAGTGGTTTTATAAAGGCAAAAAAAAGAGATCTGACTTGCTTACTCATCTTATAATAGCGATGTTAGAAATATACTCGACAATTCTCTGTGAACATTCTTAACTGTTTGCTTATTTCCGTTATAGGTGCAAATTAGAGCAGAACCAGGTGCATATGATACCTTTAAAACACTTAATTACTAAATTGACACCTCTTACGAATTACCACGAGACGACCATCGTCTGTGAATGGAAAGCAATTCATGACTGATAGTGTAGAAAAAGTAAAAAGGTGATAAAATATGTAAATCTACTGGGGGCTACCGATAGCCCACTTCGTCCTTCGTATGTTTCTCGTCTGCCGTATATTCTCGATTTTGTGTTCTCAAGCCACTATTTTCCGTCGTCACCTCTATTGTGCTGATAGGGAGCCGCTGCCGCTGCTGCTCCCACCAGTGTTGCTGACATGGTCACCGAAAATGCGCCTACGGAAGTCAGAGACCATGAGGGGCAGGCCCTTCTGCAAAGGTACAACAGGCTCCCACCCAAGCAACCCCTTAGCCTTGGTAATGTCTGGCTTCCTCTTGTGTGGATCGTCTTCGGTGTTCGGCTTGAAAGCTATCTTTGCATTTGGATCAATTGTCTCCTGCACCACCTGCATCACGGTACCAACCCAATAATCATCGTCAAACCACAACCAGACTCAACATAGTTAAAAACACAGCCAGTTGAACTCAAGTTGGCAATTGTGGTTTCCGAATCTCTAGGGTGTCAACAACTACCATTTTTTTTATTAAATAAAAAGAAATGATGGTGGTTGGTCTTCACTTACCTTAGCAAGTTCAAGCATGGTGAATTCCCCTGGGTTGCCTAGATTGAATGGACCCACATGTTCACCTTCCATGAGCCTCATCAGTCCTTCGACCTGACCCCGTCAAGACAATCAATAACCCAGTAAAACTGGCTACGGATTAAATACTTCGACGAATATTAGTTTGTCGTACCAGATCAGAAACGTATTGGAAACTCCTGGTTTGCTTCCCATCTCCATACACGGTCAAAGGCTCCTTCCTCAGGGCCTGATGTAACACAGTGTGTCTAAACTCTTGCAACAACAAACTTGAGAAAGAATTGAACAGAGTTTAGAGCAAAGAAAGACCTGGGCGACGAAATTGCTGACAACCCGGCCATCGTCTAAGCACATCCGAGGCCCATAGGTGTTAAAGATCCTAGCAATTCTCACCTGCATGCACCACCAAGTCAAACTCCAACATTACGCAACAAACTAATCCGCATTTTTTTTTGCACGAGAAGCATCCATAGATGATAGCACGGTTATTTTGATTTCGAAAATTAATGGGCAACCACCAAACACTAGAATAAATGACGCACCTCAACATTGGCACCTCGGTGGTAGTCCATGGCCAATGTCTCTGCGGTACGCTTCCCTTCGTCGTAGCAGCTCCTAACACCTGTGACAAAGCAGTGAGAAAACACAGACGTCAGGCACTTGATACAGGCATGCCACACATCTAAAACCCAGCATGGGTCGTAATGTCGTATAACAGGAATTTCTTTACTTGTCACCACTCATCACCAGTACAGTGGACAAGCAAACAAACACCAAATACTGAAAATTGTAATCGGATGCGTAGTCAAAAGTCACAACATGGGTTTGGTGAGAAAAAAACGTTGAATACAAGACACATGAGCCAATGATGACGGCGGTGATTACTATGATCGATGAGCTTACCTATGGGATTGACGTTGCCCCAGTAAGTCTCAGCCTGGGGATGCTTCAGAGGGTCGCCGTACACCTCGCTGGTGCTGGTGAGCAGGAACCTTGCTCCCACCCTCTTGGCCAGGCCAAGCATGTTGAGAGTTCCCACCACATTGGTCTTGTGAACAGAGAAGTTAAGGAACACCAATAGCATTTTACACATGACACATCATTCTGAGAACTACTGCCGACACAAAACAGATTTACCGACACACATGATGGAGGGAGTCAGGAATGATGGGCCCTAGACTTCAATAGCATGTCTACCTTGAATTTTATTTATTGAAGTATGGCAGATGAACGAGGTAGATCACCAAGGCACAGGAATTGGAATCCCGGATAGGTTTAAAAAGGAGAAAAGACTCTATAATCTTAAAGCAAAACCCAAAATGGGAACATGCTCATGTCTGCTAGAAGAACAGGAAACTAATTAAAATTCATAAAATACTAACATAAACAGGGTAAAAGAGATTCGATCAGATGCAGACATACAATAATGTCAGTAACCCAAATTTAATAATCACGGAAAATAAAATAAAAAAAAAAAATGCCAAAACGATTCAAGTCAACCATCCAAGAAACACATTAATCAAAGCAACAACAACGAGAAGAATGGCAAAAACCCAATATCCGTCAGAGAAAAAAAAAAACAAGAACAAGAGAAACTTCAAAAATTGAAAATTCAATGATGAGAAGGATATGATGGTCTTGACGGGGTTGAACTTGTAGTGAACAGGGGAAGCAGGGCAAGCGAGATGGTAGATCTGATCGACCTCAAGAAGCAAAGGTTCCACCACATCATGCCTTATAAGCTCGAAATTCGAGTTCCTGAAATGATGCATCACGTTCTCCTTCCTCCCGGTGAAGAAATTATCCACCACGATCACGCTATCGCCTCTCTTCATCAGCCGGTCCACCAGATGACTCCCGACGAACCCAGCCCCTCCGGTGACCACCACCCTCAGCTTCTTCCTCTTCAGCCCCAGCGGTACCTTCCCCACGAACCCACCTCCCCCCAGCAGCGCCTCCCTCTCGTACGCCGATCGGTGCTCGTGGTGCACCATCCCCCCCGTCATCAACTCCTCCGCCTCCGACCGCAATCCGCCGATGGTAGTGGGGTAGTTGTAGCTATACGTGGGGGGCGGAGAGGGTCGGAGAAGGAGGATGAGCACGGTGGCGAGGGCCATACCGATGAGGACGAACACGAGTCGTTGCTCCCGGAGCAAGTAGTGGACGGGACTGGAGACGCTGAGCCACCTCTTCTGTGGCTTGGGCGAGTACCCACCGTCGGATTGCAGCTGAGATTGTGCCCCCCGGAATATCAACTCCGACCCCATGGTGGCAGCGGTTGTGGTGGTGGTCGGAGGTGGTGGGAGTCGTGATGCTCGGCGATGGTCGCCACCATGGCTGGAATTTATACATGGGAAGGAACGAGGTCCGTTGTGCTGTGCCACAAGAGTAGTCTAAGGGTAGTGACTCGTGATTGATTGGACGGTGTGGATTTGTTCCGATTGATGAGGTGGTGAGGACGAGTATTGTTACGATGGTCCGGCGGAGGTGCGAATGGGATAGCCGATGTCGGAGGATGGGGGTGGGGAGGGGATGAAATGACGAAGTTGTCCTCATTGTCATTTTCGGATTCCAACTTCCAACCAAGTTGAGTGACACGGGCGGGGATTACGGCTGTGGAGAAGTGGGGGTATGCACGTGATAATTGGGAGTCGTTGAGGGTAGTTGTGCCATTAGATTAGTATTTTCCGTTGTGTTCGTTTCCACTCGGCCGCCCTACAACTGGAGCCCACTAGGCCACCATGGGCTGTTACCCTACTACTAATGACTAATTAGTAATCAGTAGACTAATGAATGGCTTTTATGCTTTTTAATTATTGTAATAAGATGCCCTTTCTGCTCTTGGTGGACTTTTTCTCAAGCGTCCTAGTAAATTCACTATTGGGTTTGAATTTGGGCTCAAACTTAGCTCTTAGATGTTGTTAGTTATGCATTCATCGCATAAAATACTGTTAGTACTAGCAGATTAATGATACTATACTATTACTAATTACTATTATTATTATTATTATTGTTGTTGTTGTTGTTATTATCGTCGTCTAATTGTCATGAACTTGTTCTTCCACGTTCTACTAATTTAAGGAAACATGGCCTGACTTGGTCACATGTTTTGTGATATGATTTTCGAACAGTGTTTTACAAGTGCACAGCTTTATTTGATGCACAAGTTATATGTCTTCCTTTATACATCAATTGAATTGTAAGTAAAGTTGTCAATTGACTTTGAATCTCGGTAAGTCTGATTGATTTCTATTTCCTTTTTACTAGAGATTCTTTCGATTAACTTTACATACGTCATTGTTAAGTCATGTAAAGATTTCGTAATTCACATGAGCTAAATATAAGAAGATATTTCTATTTGTACTATCTGATAATTCCTTTTTTTTAGAAACGATAATAATATTAATATTTTCTGATTATGAATCTACCACCAGAAGAATAATATTACCATCTGATAATTCTTGTGATACTTAATTGGTCAATCTTGTTCAATACACTTATAAAAAGGCAAGCTTGTTTTCTTATAAAACAAGGAGAGAAGAAGGTGATATGACAAATCAGATTGTTGGCATTGGAATTTAAACCTTAGTGGGTGTTATGGAATCATAATACCCTAGACAACTCAACTACTTGAATTGTAATACCATATATAATTGCTACAACAAGTTTCCTATATTCTACAACAGTTTGCAATTTAGTTTGGTTAGGTAGTACCATATGCAAATTCGAACTTTGAACTCTAAATACATGTAATTGGTGGTATACTAGTATACGTGACATTTGCAAATGGAACCTTTAAATATTCAAATACCCTTTTTGCCTTTTAAAAACCGATTTCTAATCCATCATTTTAAACAAGATCCAATTGTGGTTTGTTGGTAATTAACAACTAATTTAAGCCGTCATTGTGCTGCAGCTCTATTTTTGTGATATTCTAATGTACGTATTCCCATGATTTTATTAAGGATTCTATCTAGTTGCTGAAGTTGAACCTGACAATGCTCTGAAAATCCTTCATATCAGCAGTTCCATGAACCATACCAGATACATTTATCAGTATGCTTTGAAAAAACCTAGAAGTGAGCGAGTTAACGTAAGACAGAAAACAAAACTCTGTACGTGAAGACGGTTTGGGGTTGGTGGGAAACGTTTCTATTTTCACTTTTTTTTTCCTCCGTTGGGAGATCTTATAATCGGAATTGTCCTAGTACGTTTGATTAAGAAAAGCATTGTTTATTTGTTTGCATACCCCAGTAACCTAACTTTGTCCTTAACCCAATGGCCGTTGACGACGTGTCTGAAGGACGTCACGTTGCTTTGGAATTTGCTAGATTATCCTTCTGCTTGCTTTAAACTTCCTCTCCACCAATAATAGCCTTAATTATTGTTCCTTCCTTTCATGTCCCTCTTGCTTCTTTCTCGCGCACCATTGTTACCGGTGAAGGCGGAGACGAAGACGATGAAGGAGACGCTGGTGAAGTCGGAGATGGAGATGATGATGGAGATATTGGAGAAGACGATAATATTGTAGTATCATCGTTGGCGAATGGGATAATTGTGGTGACGGTGAAACAATAGCGTTGAAAGTGATGATGGTGGTGGTGATTAGGACTGTCAATAGTAATTGCTAATCAACCAACTGTTATGGTGCAGTTGGTTAAGGAGAGTGGAACTTACACCTCCCTCTCAGGTTCAAATCTATTGTTTGCTTTGTTTAAGTTTGTAAGGATTAAAATAAACCTAATCTTTTAATGGTAGGGTTTGGGTAAAAAAAATTGCCCATATTTTTTTATACCCTACCCACTTTACCTTACATTACATATATAAGTTATAATGGATTTTTTTAAAATATATATATAGGTGTCATAACACATGGATGTTGAAACTCCCCAATCCACGCATCTCTCCATCCCTTCTTTTCTCCAACCATCTTTTTCAAATTACTCCCACTTTTTGCTTAGGTTAGGACTTGAATCTTCATCACTTCACTACAAGAGAAATAAGATTTTGTGAGGACAATATTCCTCGCTAAGTCCTCGTTACAAGATTTAACGAGGACTTAACGAGGAATAATTATCCTCGTAGCTAAGTAACTCGTTCAATCAATACTACGAGAATATATCTTCGCAATGTGCTCGTCTAACATTAGCGAGGATATTACGAGGAAATATTTCCTAGTAATGTCCTCGCTATATCCTCGGCAAATGCTCGCTAAATATCATGAGATTGTGTCGTCGTTCCAGTTTTAACGACGAAATTGCGAGGATATAGCGATGACCAATGTCCTCGCTAAGTGCTCGATAAATATCATTATTTTTGCGAGGATATATCGAGGAAATGTCCTCGCTATGTCCTCGCTAATATTGGGCAATTAAAAAAAAAACACAGTATATTACAAAATTGAACCTGTTAAAATTTAGATTCATATACCTGGTAAAATGACATTCAAATACATTCACAAGTACATTAAATTACACATATACAGATTTTATAAAAAAAGTTTCAATTGATCATACAATATAAGATTTTACACATTCAAAGTTTTTACAAAAAAGTAGTTAATACAACACTGAAATATCTTAATACAAGTCGATAAATACAATACAAGGCAAAACAATATCACTTTCTTCGAGAACCAACTTACTTTCCTTTACCTTTTGAGGATGCTGCATGGAAGAAGCGATGACGACGTCTATATTCCTCGAAATCGTCCTCATCATCACTTGCCAAATCAACTTCTTGCTCGTCCGTATATCTTCTGATTATAAAAAGTAAACTTGATACATATTGTAATGAACAATGATTAAATTATAATATTGAATTAAACATGACAATTTATATATATCAAAATTATAAAAGTAAATCAAATTTTACCTTACAAGTCGATCCTCTAAAGCATGTATTTCATCTCTTATTTCATTCCTTATTTCTGAACGTATGTCGGATCTAAAACTCTCTAATGTAGTTGCCATATGTGACAACTGAGAACTGAAGTACTCTAAATCAAATGAAGCAGAAACCTGAGGTGTAGGAAGATATTGCTCAGTAGAAGCCGCAAAGATCTAATAGTAGTATCTCCTGAGTAGTATAGATCCAAACCACCCAAACCTTGCTTTCTTGATGAACTACCCACGTTCCTTTCCACTGAAACTTGCTTCCAAAGTTTCTTGTCAAAGGTTAGGTGTTCATTGACATTATCATCTCCATATTTTTCTTGATACAAGAAGGTGTACTTATCCTGTATAAATAAATACAAGAAGTTAGTTAAAAATAATATAAAATATAAGTGCATATTATTAAAATAACTTTAATTATAACCATTATTACTTACAAGTACATCCTTCACACTCTGGGTTGACCAAACATGCTTTGACCCACTAGTGTAGGATGCAGTCCACCACTCTGCCACTGTAGGTTCCCTATATAGTTTAGTAGCCTGTAACAATTAAGACACAAATATTAATAATTTATTCAAATATTAACTTTTTTTCAACTATATCACCTAATGCAGAGCTTATTATAGAACTAGGCATAATGACAAAAATTTTTGGAATATTATTTTTCAAAAAGATGACTTAGATGAATACAAGGACCGTTATACTAGTTCTAATAAGAAAGATCAGTACTCTAGTCGAAGGAAAATACGGAACAATTCTTACACTAAATGGAAAAAATTTGAAGGCAAAACATAAGATTAGCATTAGATTACTATTAGAACAACAACACTATATTTACATAAATGTACATAAATAAGCTAAACCCCCAAAATGCACTGAATGCTAAGATAAGTAAATACACTTACAATTGAATGGTATGCTATTTGTTTTCAAGTTTTTGAATAACAACAACACCTTTTAAGCTAAACCCCCAAAATGCATTGAATGCTAAGATTCTTGAAGGAACATAAATTATTGCAGTAATAATTTATCAATGAGCCGATGGTGATAGAAATGGGAAACAAGTAGTAATAATAAATTGTACTGATTTGTGATAAAAATTACAATACAGCTACCACATGGTATTTGTACAAAATAAATCTGGACGACTTTCCTTTGTTCTTTTGTAGGTCATCGGTGGCTAAACTGGTGGACTCCCAACTTACAGCTGTTCAATTCCACTTCCCAACCACAACATGAGCTGGGGGATTAAGAACTGTTTGTAACCTTATCCTTCAACATAATAAGAACCTTGTTTTTATTTATCTTAAAAACATGATAGATTCCAAAAAAAGGAAAAAGGCAAGCAATTGAGCATAACCAAGACCTTTTGGTGATGGTCTAAATAGGAAACTCTACATGAATCTTTTAATTATGTTTGCTCTTTATTATGTTATCTTCGTTTATGATGAATATCTAGACTTTCATGATCTGTAAAATGTTTTGCTTAATTATTTTTCACTCTTGAATTCTTCTATCATCTCTTTGCTATTCCCAGTGAACAACTGATCATTCACATACAAGTAGATTATTAAATGTCACCATTCTTGTTATTTTTTGAATAGGTTGCATCCTTTGTTATTAGTAAACTCAAATAGATTATTAAATGTCACCATTCTTTGTTATTAGTAAAACTCAATGCACTGTTAGATGTTTACACTGATTCAGAGTGAAATCATTAATGTTTATGAAAGAAGGACAGGTTTACTTCATAACAAGATAATAAAAATAATATAAAAATCATTTTTAAAGGAAATTAATATAAAATTATCCTTACCAACTCAGCTCGAAAATCGTTGTAGCTTCTTGATCCGCTCATAGAACGAATTTCTTACTTTCTACGATTTGACTTCCCAACCGTGGACCTTTTTTAGAACTCCGCGTCTGTGGAAAAAAGATCACAGAGTCCATTGCACCTAGATTTAACATTAATCAATAATATATATGTTAATCCTCACATGTACAACAATAAAAACATCAGAAATTTAATATAAATAAAAATTACCTCTCTGGTGTACACCAATACGGAGGAAATGCCTTGACTGCCTGATAATCATCGTGAGGCTCAGGACATTTTGCCAATGCATCTATTCGTGC
>JAMKQA010013875.1:0-12897 GCA_024699735.1 Posidonia australis
AAGCCCACTTGGGCCCACAAGACCTATTTAGGCCCATCACAACCCATTCTAAGCCCATGTGAGCCCATTTAATTCATTTGGGCCCATGAGAGCCTACTCAGGCCCATTAAGCCCATTTATGCCCATAGAGGCCCACATAAGCCTATTAAGCCCAATTGAGTCTACCTTGGCCCAAAAGTCCACAAAGGCCCCACAACAATTTAACCCATTTCTTCCCTCTCTATATTCATTCTTTTTTCCCCTTCATTTTATTGAATTTTCACCAAAGTCACCCATCCCTCTCATCTCACCCTTTCTTCTCACTTAGCCACTGAACCCACTTCATCTCCACTGACCTATCACGAGCCAGCCATTGAACCCATCTCATTACTGAGCCATTCCAAGCCAGCTCGAGCCCCACTGATCCAGCACAAGCCAGAGCCACTGGATCAGCCACCGGCGAGGCTTGGATCGCCGTTCATCTCTGTCGACGAGCAGGGGACAGGATGGAGTGCAAGGGGGACAGTAGTTTGTAGTTTGTTAGGTTGTTACGAGTCCAGTTAGGAGGTTAGAGGGTTGTTAGGCATTTCGGTTACACGGTTGGTCGTCGATTGAAGTGGGTTGTTGGGTTTCTTCAGCTATAAAAGGGAGGGTAGATGCAGAGATCAGAGACTTTCTGGCGCAAGAGAGAAGAGAGCGGAGTGTGCCAGAGAATTCCAAAGAGAAAGGGAAGTATGCGGAGAGGAAGTGAGTTCCAGTGCTCCAGCGAGGTGCAGACCTCCTTCAGGCCAGGTACGCCCCTTCTGATCCCTCCTAGTTTAATTCGTAGCTTCCTGGATCCCTCCTCCTCCTTTTTGGACAATTCTGAGCCATTTAGAGCTTTCCTCTGGTCGAAATTTGTCCCTAGGGCTCATCGTCACCATTTCCGGGCGATGTAGGTGGGGGGGCCAATCCAAGGCACGTCCCTGGCCCCCAAGCCTCCTATCCATCTCCTCTAGCCTCCCTAGAGCACTCCCGCACCTTGGATTGCTGCTTCATTGCCTCCAGAAGGCTTCACCCGAAGATCGCCGGAGTTACACCAATCCTGCCATCGCCGGAGAAGACGACATCTCCAGAGAAGGAGCGTGCACCCCTCGCAGCTCCAAGCCCCTCTGAGCTTCCAGAAATGCTCCATGACATGCCTCGAACACTCCGAACCCCTTGGAACCGCGCCACGAGTCTCCGATCATCACAGTGACCAAGCTCGTCGGAGAGGATGCCGTCAACAACTATCGGAGCACGCCTCCGCTCCATCCTCCCTCACTCCGCTCCAAAAGAAGCGAGGAAGCTCCCAGAGGCCTCCTAGATCGCTGGACTGCTGCGCCGCAACCCTCTAGAAGCCTTTCTTCCCCAGCACCGTCGTCGGAGCTCCACAACGGCGAGGTAGGTGGGAGGCCCGCTCCCACCATTAGATCTCCGATCCACTCCGATGGATCATCTCCCCTCTCCTTCATCTTGCATCCCGCGGGGTCTGATCTGAGCTCAGACCACGGGAAGGCTTTGTATGCCCCCTCCGGCGGTCGTTGGCGGCGGAGCTCCGTCGCCACGACCGTCGTTTCTTTTTTTCATTTAAAAAACAAATTAAAACATTTATTTTAATAAACTTCTGAAACTTTTCTTTTCTTTCATTCAGATCCTTTTTGTATTACAAGTAGGTCCTTTCATTACATATAGGTCCTCTAGTCAGTTTTTCCAAAATCATTCGAATAAAGTTTTAACTAAAAATATTGCATTTGTCCCCTGAACATTTAAAATAATTTTTTCCAGGCATTAAACTTTAGCAAAAGCCCTCTAGTTTTCTTTTAATGCATTTTATTCAGGAATTTTGCATAACAGACCCTGAGCTTTCTTGAAATCTTTCTGAAATTTCATTTTTCTGGTTAATTTGCATTTAAGCCCCTGCATTCTTCTGAAATCATCCAAGATGTTGTTTTTGCTGGTTAAATTGCACTTCAGTCCCATAAGTTTTTGAAAACTTTTCTGAAGCACGTTTTCTCAGGGTAAATTGCATTTTAACCCTCAGTCTTTACTGAAATTCTTCTGGATGCTTTATTCTGCTGGGTAATTTGCAGTTTAGCCCCTGTACTTCACTGATTTTACTCTGAATGCCTATTTTCAGGGGTAAAATGACTGTTTTGTCCCTGAAACTTTCAGGAACTTTTCTGAATCATTTTTCCAACATTGTTACCCTGAATTTCCACTGAATTGTTTTAAATGCCTGTTTTAGTGGTAAAATTGCATTTTGACCCTTAGAGAACTTCATTTTGACTAGGATTGCACATGTTTGCACATTTGACCCCAGATTTCTTCATAATTGCATAGAATGTGTTTCCCTATGTATTTTTGATGATTTGGGCTTCAGAATTTTAATTTTAATCAAAATTTGGGTTTTTTGCACAAAAACCCTTGGAATTTTCATATTTACACTCACACTAGCATTTTGCATATCTTTTCACATCTTTCCATGCAAGTTTTCTTGCGTTTGCTTCATTGCTTTTGCGCATGCATTCCTAACTTGGTTTTCTCGTCGCTTCCTGGATTTTCTTGGATTTCGCCTTTAGTCTTGTTTTGGCTTTCCATCACCCGAGGGCGTACGGTAATAGACTTGATAAAGCCGACATGGTCCCGAAATGAGGATTAATTTCCCCTTTTTGATTTTCTCGGATTTTATTCAAATTTCCGTTGATTTGCGAGACGCTTACCGAGAATTTCTTGATTTTCACGATTTTACTCATCGCCCAAGGGCGTACAGTAAAACGGCATTTTCAATGCCTACATTTGACCCTCGGATTAACTTTTCCCATTGTTTCATTTCTTGTCTCTTTGATTTGGCATGTTTTCAGTCGTATTTAGCATGAGCATATAGAATAAGCAAGCATAGAGGAACCTAGAAAGACCGAGTTTTCTCGGGTGCATGGGGGTGCTTGACCCCTTCCCCATGCGTAACCAGAATCCTTACCCTTTCTCAAGACCGCATTCATTTGTGCATTGTCCATTAGGCAAAGAGTACACACATACATTCTGCATCTTATTTGCTTCTCGATTTTCTTGTGTTTTTTCGATTTTCCTCATCTTTCCATTAAAAGTCTAGGTAGTGACTCCTTTCCTTATCCTTTTTATCTTCCCTTGGTGTCTCTAGGTCTAGTCTTTTCCTCCAGATTCACCATCTTCGCCCTAACTGTATCGGGTCTCCTCGAGTGCTTCCACACACCTGGTAGTAGGAGAGCCATGCAAGGGTTCCACCGGCATGGTCACAGGAACTGGTGACTCCGCTGGGGATAACCAAAATCTAGCTTTCATTCTAGTTTCCCTACTTGTCTTTGGTTTGTTTACATTATGCTTGCTTGCTTGTTCTGTTACTTGTACATATTTGACTGAACATGTTTTTTTTGCTTTCTTTACACTATTGCTATGCCACCACACATGCACATGATTTAATTCATGCTTTGTTTGTCGATACTTGCTTTTATTCACCTACTTGAGCACTACACTAGCACATGCCATGTTTACGCCTTTTGTCTGACTTTTGGATGCCATAATTGTGTGTTTTTTCCCCTTCTTTTCGAATTTGCCATGATTAGGAGAGTAGAGACATGTTTTCCTCCCTATCTAGTTAAAATAAAACACACAAATTCAGATGAACAATAAATAAGGCATAACTAGAGACAAGTGCTCATAATTCCCTCTGGTTAAAACACACAAACGCAGACGAACAATTAATAAGGCATAACTAGAGACAAATGCTCATAATCCCCTCTAGTTTAATAAAACGCAAGTAAAAGACACCAAAGCATTTCGCATGTTTGATCATATAGGGCATGCATCTTCTCTTCTCGGTCTACCCATAGTTTGTGAAGGATGATCCTAGCAGCCCATTCTATAGCTTTGGCGTAGGGAGTGATGTTAGTTTGTCCCCTCTTGTTTGGGGTCGTGTCGGTGCTAGTAGAGGGTACAACTCCTTGCTACTGCAGGAGACGAGGCCACCAACGCACCACTCGTTCACTACCTGCGCTTTGGCTAACATTTAGAATAGGGACCTTACTTTCCGACCAGAGTCGAAAAACCCAAACCCATGAGTGCGTTCCCCATGGTCAGCTCCATGTGGGACATGCATGGTGAGAGAGAGCATGTTAATAGCATTCATGTGCATGTGTGCCACTCATGCCACCCTAACAAACAATTGCATAGCTAACTTATTTTCTTGTGTTGTCTTGTCTTCACTTTTTCACTCTTTTTGCTCTTTTCCACTAACACTTTAGGTTTCTTTTCCTTTGCTAGGAATAGAGTTTTGTGTGTGAATTCCTAGCTCAGAGTCTGGGAGTTCCTTTCTGCAACCTCGGTCTCGAGGCATTATTCTCGACTGTCTTTCCTCGAGCTATTTGTCACTTCCGACGATAGCTCCTTGTAGGTGTCATCCTTTCACTTGCAATTGCAGCCCTGTTCTCACCCGTTCGTGGTCCATCATGTCCCAGCAGGCTTCTGAGACCTCTGCACCAGCTGCTCTTGAGGGGATTCCTGTTTCTACCCCTCCTCACTCTTTTGCCATTTCATCACTCATTCCTTCATCACTCCATGGTGCCTTCTTTCAGGCACTTGGAGTTCCTCGCCCTCTGGTTTCGGGACACTAGCAGACCTTTATTGGTCTGGAGCCCGCAACGGAGGCAGTTACCATGACAACTTCTAGGGCATCTGATCTGACGGTGTGCTGTCCTTCTGTTGACCCTCATTCATTTGATACCCAGTTGGCTGCAATTGTCTTTCAATAGGAATTCAGCCCGCAGCATCTTTGAACCTCCAGGCCCCTATGACATCCTTGTCGCTTGATCTTCCAAGCCTCGGTACCACTGTCGATGGTTCTGCCACTATACAATCTCAGCAACTTCTGGCCCTTGCACAGAGGATTCAAAGCATGGCTTTCTCTTTGGATCCCACTTTGACTGCACATGTTTGTGCCGTTCCCGAGGATCTCGTTCCACCTGCTAAGGCACTTCATGTTGCACCAATCACTCCACCACTGCAGCTATCGCCACAGCTTCTCGCTGTCCCGACAACGAGCGTAGCCACTCTGCCTATAGCATCATATCCATAGCCTACACAGCATATTCCTCCTTCAACTGGTGGTCAGCCTCTTGGGCTGGTGGGAGTACATCGACCTACGAACCCGATCATACCGGTTCAGCTGCTGCTACTCCCACACACAACTACATGCACCGCACAACATAACATTTCAATACCTTTGCATCAGGTTTAGGCCTCAGCATGCACACCACCACTAGCACACACACACGGGTACGCTGGTCAACACGCTACAGCACCAGGTGGCGAGATGATAGATCTGGAGGAGCACACGGGTGCTATAGACACAGCGTACGCTGGACCCACCCCGGTTGCAACTCAATGTCAGCAGCGACTCCCAAAGCACTTTTCGCCAGGATGAATGACCTAGAGAAAGCTCTTCGACAAGTGTAGGGTGGGGACCGCCAGTCTTTCTCTTTCCGGGACCTCTACTATTTCCCATAGGCAGTACTCCCACCGAACTTTCATATCCAGGAATTCGAGAAATATAACGGGAAAGGCTGCCAAATTTCACATCTTCGGGCGTACTGTAGCGATCTCGCTCAGCTCCAGGCTGATGAGAGACTTCTCATTCGCCTTTTCCAGAAAAGACTCACTGGTCCAGCTCTGAAGTGGTTCATGTCGTTGGATATGACCACCATAAAGACCTAGAACGATCTGAGCCAAGCTTTCCTGGAACAGTACTCTTTTAATCTCAACATGGTCCCAAAGCGCGAGGACCTAGTTGCCACAAAGCAGAAGCCCTACGAGCCATTCAGGGAGTACATTGGGCGCTGGCGAGCCCTCGCTTCACAAATGCGCAATAAACCCTCTAACGAGGAGTCTATCGAAATAATTATTCGAGGAGCACAGCCAGACACTAGGGCCTTACTGAGCATTCAGCCCATTTCCACTTTCACTGCCCTGATTAAAGCTGGCACCTTCGTTGAGAGCTCACTCAATAGTGGAAGCTTCCTGCACTAGCAACATTCACCAAGCAGACTATGGCTTCTGGCAGAACCAGTAACAATAACAATGGCAACAATGGATCTAACACTGGGTTCAGCCGGAAGAAAGAGTCTGCTGGGAATGTTGTGGCATACATAGGAGCTCCTGCTATGCCAGCCAATATGGTGAGCCCGCCAGCTCAGAATCAGGTCATTTATTCTCCTACATCTAAAGCACCACGCACTTCACAAATCACTACCACCGCCGAACCAGTCTACCTGCCAGCACCGGCAAGGCTGGAGCGCTATCGGGGATCAAGGCGGCTCCCACGACCTGAGAGGGACTACACTCGTCTGGTCGAGCCATTGAGTGTCATATTCCCTAGGGTAGCATCAATACTGAGGCTTCTGAAAATCCGTCCACCGCCAAACCCACTATCGCGGTGGTTTAAAGCAGATTTATATTGCAGTTACCATAGAGCTACCGGGCACTCTACAGAGAATTTCTTTACACTTTGGGGAGTAGTTCAAGATTTGATTGACTGCAAGGTCATTAATATTCATACACAGGAAGCAAAGCCTAAGCCAGCTGCACAGACACCTCATTCATCTACATCCACATCTGGTACCATAGTTAGCCAGCCTTTGCCTAAGCATGCTTCGGGAACTTTGGGAGTGCATTCGCTTTCTTTGGGTGAGGTCGAGCCTTTTGATCCTTCTCACCTCATCCATAATGTTTCAGAATCTTTCTCTTATCAGTTGAGTCATTCCTTCCTTGAAACTGTCAACTCTACCGTCAGCATGTTCCAATTAACTACCTGACTAAGGCGCGCTGCTACAAGACCTGCCATGCAATCCGCCCCACCAATAATTAGCCCGTTAGCCAGACCGAGGCATAACTTGACCCACCATACACCAGTACCTTCCCTGCCAGTTCCAGCATCAATAGAATTAAGGTTCCTTGCTCCTGTGGTCATCAACCTAACACAGGACACCCACCGCATGCCCTATAGCTACACCACTGAAATGTGTGCAGAGGTAACGCGGTCGGGAGGGGTATACAAAGCCCTAGTCCCAGCAAACAAGACTAATCAGCCTGTGGTTTCAACTACCCAAGCAAAAACCCACACTCTCAGTCCAATCCCCGAAGAGACTGCTACAAGAGCTAATCCCACTCCCAAAGTTGACCCACCAATAGCCGATATTACTGCCCAGTTGAAAAAGATCAAAGTAGATATATCCATATGGGACCTAATCCACACCTCGGCTGAACATAGAGAGGCGATCCTCCGAGTCTTTCAGGTCGCCCATGTTTCCTCAACTATACAACCCTCGGCCTTAGAGGACATGGTGGGGATGATAGCCGCGCCCGGGGTCATTTCTTTCTCCAGCTCAGAGCTTCCTCCGGCAGGGACAAATCACAACCAACCCCTTTTCATCGCGGTGCAATACCAAAATTACCACATTCCTCTCACTTTGGTCGATAATGGTGCCAGTTTGAACGTCTGCCCCTTGCAAACTGCAAGTCAGGTCGGCTTCAAATCGGAGGACATCACTCCAGCAGTGAAGGGAATGACGGCCTTCGACAACACGCACCACGATGCCTTAGGGATCCTAATCATTCCCTTAATCATTGGCCTTGCTCGCTTCGAAGTCGAATTTTATATCGTTGATCTTGAACCATCTTTCAATCTTCTGCTTGGGCGCCCTTGGCTCCACAAGCATCAGGTCATCCCCTCAACCCTCCACCGCATGATTAAATTCTGTTGGAACAATGACATTGTAGTTGTCATGGCAGAAAACCTCGAAAAGGAGACGGTTGAGGTAGTCTCTTCAGTCTCACTCCATACTGTCCATTTTGACTCCAGACCTTCTGATGTGCTTTATCGTGTCGACCGTTTCAAACTGGTCAACTTAATTCCGATTCTCGAGCATGCCAGTCATTTGACTGCTTTTGGCAACACCTTTTCGATGGTCGAGAATCTATGTCAGAGATGGGGGTACGAGAAGGGAGCAACTCTCGGGCAGAATGGCCAAGGAATCGCAGAACCAATCGCCACGGAGAGAAGACGCGAGTTTGAAGGACTAGGATACGAGCGCAAGCCGCAAGAAAAATGCACAAAGAGTCGTAAGTTCTAAAAGCTCGTTATTCTACGAGATTTAAACAATTTCGTCAGTAAAGGATTGTTGGATCCCAATCGGAGTTTCATGTTTGCAGAGCCTGAGCCAATTGAGCCGATTAGTGAGCCAAAATGGGTATGCGTAGAGGATTACTATTCAGAGGAGGAAGTTTTGGACTTCATAATGGGTTCAACATCATCCAAGTCCTTGGGGATAGCTATGCTAGCATTGCCGCCTCCAGAATCAACAAAGGGTCTTTCCACCAATCCAGTTGCAGTATGGGTTCAACGAGAGCAGATTCAGCAATAGGAGCTTCAGAACAGCGGTCATTTTTGAAGGGATTACAGCGAAGGCAGCCAGAATCAGTACCTGAGGTGTTGAGGACTACCAACGCATATTATGTGGATTTCGCTTCCGATGAAGAGGAAGGAGATGCCGTGGTAGCTCAGGTGGATAACATGCTCAGTGACTTGGAGGTCCTATTTCAGGAGCTGTTATTGGTACTGGCCGAGATGCGCAGGATGAATTGAGGCGCAAGAAAGGGAAGGTGATAATGATCAAGGAAATAGAGGAACAAGCAGTTGCACCGGGTCAGTCTGCAATCTTGACCCTTGAAGAGAATGAGTCTTTGAACGCTAGACCAGAGGAGTTTATCTCCAATCAGCCGGGAGACGAGTGTAGGTGGTATTATTAGACTTGGCCCCACTTGAGCAGTGGGATCCCAAAAAAAAAGATCCTGAGCTAGGCTCAGGAGGGAACCCGAGCGGCAGCACTCACATCAGTCAAACACAGGACAGCTTCCCACCTATTGCACATGTTGTACAGAGACAGCATAGTAGTAAGAGCTTTTGTTCATCAAAGGTTGAATAGTCAAGCGCAAGTTCGGGAATATCGGAGCCAGAAATCATCAGGGGTGCATACAGGAAAACTAGGGTTATAGTGACCATTCTAAAGCACCACCAAGGACAGAATGCGGAAGAAGTATGCACCTTTGAAGACACAGATTCATCATGCCAGCAAGAGATCCTTCCTGAACTCATTGCATATGGAGAAGAAGATGGTGCAGAAGTAGATGAGGAAGGTCACAATGCACAGGAATTCCAGCCTTACGATGATGATCCCGATGGCTCGAACCTGCATGTAGAAGAAGAGACAAAGATTGTGAATATCGACACTGATGAAGATGTCCAAGAAGTGTGGATAAGCGCCAGACTCACAACACAGGCCAGAGCAGAACTTGTTGAACTTCTCCGGGAATATGTAGATATCTTTGCCTGGAGTTATGACGACATGGTTGGGCTAGACGTCGAGGTAGTGGTGCATACTTTACCGCTTAAGCCTGACGTCAAGCAAGTCAAACAGAAATTACGCAGATGGCGGCCACAGTGGCTCCTGAAATTGAAGGAGGAAATAATGAAGCAGCATAAAGTTAACTTCCTAAAGGCCGTCCTGTACCTGGAATGGTTAGCAAATGTGGTTCCAGTACCCAGGAAGGATGGTTGGGTCCGAATGTGTATCGATTACAAAGACCTGAATAAAGCCAGCCCGAAGGATGATTTTCCACTTCCACACATTGATGTGTTAGTAGATAATACTATAGGATACAAGATGTTGTCATTCATGGATGGATTCTTAGGATATAATCAAATCCGGATGGCAGAAGAGGATATGGAGAAAACGTCCTTTATTACCCCATGGGGAGTGTTTTGCTACAGAGTTATGCCGTTTGGGCTCAAGAATGTCGGGGCCACATATCAGAGGGCAATGAAAGCTTTATTCCATGATCTCATGCATCAAGACATCGAGGTCTACGTGGATGATATGATTGCAAAGTCAAAAGAGCCTAAAGAACATATCGCGTGTTTGAAGAAGCTTTTTAACCGCTTGCGAAAGTACAAGCTGCAGTTGAACCCTAACAAGTGCGTGTTCGGTGTGTCATCTAGTAAATTGCTGGGATACATCATTAGCCAAAGGGGAATCGAGGTAGATCCAAGCAAGGCCAAAGCCATCATTGAGATGCCTCCCCCTACAACAGAGAAAGAAGTCCAAGGGTTGCTAGGACGATTGCTATATATCAGCTGATTCATTGCCCAGTTGACACCCATCTGCGAGCCAATCTTCAAGCTCCTGAGGAAAAATGCACAGATTCACTGGAGTGATGAATTCTAGGAAGCATTTGACAAAATCAAGAAGCTCTTGGCAAGACCACCAGTTTTAGTTCCTCCGACACCAAGGCGTTCTCTACTGCTCTATTTGTTAGTAACACAGCATTCAATGGGCGCAGTCTTGGGTCAGCATGATGAAACAAATCGCAAGGAGAGGGCCATCTATTACCTGAGCAAAAAGTTCAATGATTACGAAGTTAAGTATACCTCAATCGAAAAGGTTTGCTTATCCCTCGTTTGGGCCACACAACACTTAAGGCACTATACGATGGCATATCCAGTTCTATTACTGTGCCGACATGATCCTATGGAATACCTGTTTCAGAAGCCAGCCCTGGTGGGTAGATGTGTCAAGTGGCAGGTGCTCTTATCTCAGTTTGACATCACTTTTGTCACTCAGAAGTTGATGAAGGGACAAGTCGTGGCCGATCACTTAGCAGACTTACCAATGCCAGAATACCAGCCCCTATAGACTCAGTTCCCTTATGAGGATATATTGTTCGCCATGGAGGAGGAAGAACCTACAATCCCTCAAGATAAAGATCAGTGGCAACTCTACTTTGATGGCGTAGTTAACAGGAGGGGCATGGGTATCGGTGCAGTGCTAGAAACTCCACATGGACAGATGATCCCGCTCGCTCAAAAGCTAACCTTTGTATGCACCAATAATGTGGCAGAGTACGAGGCATGTATCCTGGGCCTACGAGCAGCAATAGAACTTGGTGCATGGAGATTACATGTGCATGGGGATGCCATGTTAGTTATCTCTCAAGTTAATGGCAACTGGAGAACCAAAGACCTGAAATTAGTTCCATATCATAATCATCTTTTGAAGCTGATGGCTAAGTTTGAGGAGATACGCTTTTCTTTTATGAACAAAGCCAAGAATGCTTATGCGGATGCATTGGCCACTCTTGCATCCTAGTTATCCATACCAGAGGATGATATGTTGAAAGTGTCGGTAACCTGCATAGACCAACCGACACATTGCATGAGCATAGAAGAAGTAGATTTTACAGTAGAGCTTCCCTAGTATCATGACATCAGAGCTTATCTGGAAACTGGGAATCATCATCCGGATGCATCAGCAGTAGATAGAAAAACCATGGTCTGACTGGCCTCAAAGTATGTGCTCGGTGCAGGCCACCTATACAGGAGGTCTTACAATCAGATGCTCCTGCGCTGTCTTATTAAAAAGGAGGCCGATATAGTAATGTTACAAGTGGACGCTGGGACATGCGAGCCTCACATGAATGGGGTACTATTGGCCAAGAAAATAATGTTACAAGGTTATTTCTGGTCAACCATGGGGACAGACTGCTGCCAGATGTCATAACTGTCAAGTCCATGGCAACTTTATTCATGCACCTCCACAACAGCTCCACAGCCTGTCATCACCTTGGCCTTTCTCTACATGGGGAATAAAGGTCATCGAAGCCATCCACCCGGTAGCCTCCAATGGACATCAATACATCTTAGTAGCCATTGATTATTTTACAAAATGGGTGGAAGCAGCCTCCTACAAGACAGTTATTGCCGCTGTGACGGAGAAGTTCATCAAGAACAACATTATCGCCCGGTACAGGGTCCCACATTCCGTCATTTCCGGTAATGGGACAAATTTCATAGCCAAAAAGGTTGAGGATTTCCTACAGGAGTTTCGTATTCGGCATCACAAGTCTTCCCCGTACCGCCCTAAGATGAACAGCGCAGTGGAATCCGCCAATAAGAATTTAACCAAGATTCTTAAAAAATGGTGGAAACATATAAGGACTAGCATGACAAACTCCCATATGCTCTATGGGCTTATAGAACATCAATCAGGACCTCAACAAGAGCGACTCCCTATTCTCTCGTATATGGTATGGAAGCAGTTCTACCAATAGAGGTGTAGATACCATCGCTCAGAGTCATGAAAGAAGTAGAATTGGAAGAGGCGGAGTGGATTGAGGACCGCATCGTTCGACTGAACTTGATAGATGAGCATCGATTGCAGGCTATGCACCATGCCAAATGCTATCAAAAGCGCATGGCCAAATCTTATCAGAAAAAGGTCCGACCAAGAAGCTTTCTGGCAGGGGACCTGGACTTGCGGGCAATACGTCTCCCTGATAGTCGTGGTAAATTCAGGCCCAATTGGCGTGGACCATTTGTGGTCAAGCAAGTCTACTCCGGAGGAGCTGTCATCCTTGAGGACATGGATTGCATCGAACAATCAGAGCCAGTTAATTCATGCTACCTGAAAAAGTACTATCAGTGATCATAAACAGTGTGTCCTTACTCTGCGACACCAACACTTTCCTCCATGCATGCATATATCCATGCTCTTCCTACATCCATGTAGCTCTGTATCACAACACACTAATTCTCATGTAGAATATGCATATATAGGGCGTAGTTTGCTTGCATCAACACATGCATGGATCTTAGCCCAATGATGATAGGTGGAATTGTTGGAAAAATCCTTAATACATTTTGATGATAACAAATGACTATTGATTATTTGACAAAATAATCACTTAAGAAAATCTGATATACTCAAGTACTGAATATAAAAATCATTTATCTAAGGCACATTAGTCATACATAAG
>JAMKQA010013878.1:0-17541 GCA_024699735.1 Posidonia australis
AGAAACTCGGTCTTTGTAGTCTAATTGCTTGCTAAAGGCTAGATGGATGTTTGCTAAACCTAGATCATGCTCTAATCATGCTAATATGTATGCCATGAGAAGACTGGATGGATGTGTAAGACAGTGTGAGAAAACTGCGAAGAAATCCACATGAATTGACAAAATCACAAAAAATCACATGAAATGACGAGGTTTTGTTAAAGAACGCTTCTAAAAAACATAATGATATCAAAAAGATGACAAGCCAAGTCAACCCGAGTCCTCGAAATCATGAAAAAGTCGGGAAATAAAAGAGGGGAAAATAATCCGTGGTAGGGACAATGTCGGCCTTCAGGCCTGTTAATGTACGCCCTTGGGCGATGAAACTCAAATCAAATCAAAAATGTGAAATGTAGGATTAAAGCCAATCAAATTGGATATCGGATAAGAAACTTTGAAGACAAAGTGAATCGGAATCATGGAGAAAGTCATGAAAATCAAAAAGGGGAAAATAATCTGTAGTTGGGACAATGTCGGCCCTCAGGCCTGTTAATGTACGCCCTCGGGCGATGAAATCCAAATCAAATAAAAAATCTGAAATGTAGGATTAAAACAAATCAAAATGGATATTGGATAAGAAATTCTGAAGACAAAGTGAAAAAAGAAATCCACGAAGGAAAGGCATGGGATGCCGGCTCGCTAAATGCAAATGTGAGGAAAAAGGATATGAAATGCATGGACAAGTGCCTAAATGTGTAAAAACTCTAAAGAATGACTTAGACATGGACTATGCAAGACTGAGTGCAAAGAATGAGATGCACGCTCATGAATTAAAGGCATAGGGGCAATTTGGTCATTTCCCTGACCAGAGATGATAAATGCCTACATGGGAATGATGCATGGCCTAAGTTGTGTCAGGATGTGTGCCAAATGTCCAGAAGATGTTATTTGCAAGAAATATGGAGGAGAAAATCGATAAAATGATGTAAACGTGATAAAGGACAAACATAGGGGTCAAAAATGCAAAATTCACAGAACGGAATGAGAAACTGATGAAAAACCTGCTCATGACATCTATCTTAACATGCAAATGATGGGTCCAATGTCAATGTAGCACAGGGATGTAAAAGTTGCACTTGGGTAATTTCCTGAAAGTCTAGGGTCTAAAGTGCAAAATTCACACATGAGTGCAAATGTGGCCAAAATGTAAAACTAAGGATCAAATCTCAGTGAAAACATGATTTCTAAATGGGATCAATGATTAAATGCAGAATATAAGGCGAAATGAGTGAAAAATGTCCCAAAAACATGAAAGAAAACATTTAAAACCCTAAATGATGGATTTGGAATTAATTTAGGGGTTAAAATGTAAATTTTATGCTTTGAATTGATTTAATGTGAATCTAGGGACTTTTCTACAAAATCTCATGGTCTGATTTTGATAAAAATGAGGCTTTTATTTTGGTTAATGCAATTATGAAGTTTCTTGAGGTCTAAAATGCAAAATGTACAAGGAAAACTCATTTTTTAAAGTTCTAGGGGTTAAATGCAAAAGTTCAGGACCAAACTGTAAAGAAAACTCCATTTTACTAACAGTCAGTGTGAATTTGAAATATTTTAGGGCTCAGAATGTCAATTTCACTAAGAAAAAGCATTTCAGAAAACTCAGGGGCTTAAATGTAAATGTTCTGGACCTAAATGTAAAGAAACTATGTTCCAGAGACCCAGATGTGATAAAAACATGCATTAATATATTAAGAATTAAAAGATGAACTATGTAGGGGGCCACATGCAAAATTCACAGAGAAAATAAAGAAATAAAAAGTATTTTAAAACTACAGGGATTAAAGTGAAAATGTCTAGACCCATATGCAATAAAAAGGGACCTAAACGTAATATAATAAGGATTTAAAAAAAAAATAAAAAAACTGAAGAAATTGGGCCTAAAAAGACCCATTCGAAGATCGCTGGAGGATTGTCGGCGTTCCGCCACTGGCGATCTCTCTGGCAAGGTTCTGGCGGCACTACAAGGGGTGAAAGAGGCTCACGACGGTTGGGGGAGCTCCGTGGAGAGGCGGCGGTCATCTCCAAGTGGTGGGGCACGGCTGGGAGGCCCAAATCCTCCCCCCACCTCGAACTCCAGCGAGGTGCTTTGAACGGTGCCGGGGAAGACGACGGAGTGGCTGGAGGTTATCCTGAGGCTGGAGTGGCACGTCAGAGGCTGGGGAAGCATCACGGGGGCACGGTGAGGCTTCCGGGGGAGCTGCGGATGACTAGGATGGTCCCAAAAGCTCCTCCCACCTCCGTCTCTGGCGATGGAAACAACGGAGGTGGTTGGGACACAGCGGTGGCTTGGACGGCGACGGAGCAGCTCGGAGGGCTTCGGGGCAATGCGAGGAAGTTCCGGAGGCCTTGGGGAGCCACGGCGAGGTTGGAACGGCGTGGATGTGCTCTCGTCGGTGGCGGGTAGTCGTTGGCGTCGGCGGTGAAACAACGGCGACGACGTGGGTTTCTCTGGAACAGAGGGAACCTAGAGGGGGAGGAGAGATGAAGAGGAGAGAGGGGGAGAGGAGAGGTGGCCCAAGGAGGGCCTCCTCTGAGGCCTGAGTCGTAGAGCCCCGCTGATAGTGGTGAACCCACCACCGAAAGCGTCGTGACGGCAGGTAGGAGGCGCTGCTCCACCGTGGCGCACTCCATAGGTCTAGAGGGTTGTAAGTGGGCATGCCATGAGTTGAAATAGAGGGGAGAAAGGGTTACCTGAGTGGAGTTGTCTCTCCGATGTGCTCGACGGCGATGGTGCTCCGGTGACCTCTGGCTGCGACGACTCAACGTTTCTGGACTACGGAAAGGGATGGGAGAGGGGCTGTGGATGCGGGGCTCTGGATCACTGGGAGAAGCTTGGAAGCTTGCAGGTGGAAGGTCTGAAAACTCTCTTTTCGCCGACAGCACGGGGCTTTATACCCGACGAGGCTCTCCGGAGCCGTTGATCCTCCTCCTCAGCCACTGGGCGCCGTGGGATCACATGCGTGGGTCAGAGGACGTTGACCAAGGATCATAGAGGCTGAAATCTACTCCGGATTCCTTAGGATTGCTCGCCAGAGTTGTCGTCAAAAAATTAAGGTCGCTGGAATTATCTTTTGACTTTTCTAAGTTTGAATTGTATTTTTTAATGAATAGTGTTGGGCTTAATGGGCTTAGGGTTTTGGGATTTTTGTTTTGATTTTATTTTGGGATTTTTAAGACTTTTTAGGGTATTAATTTTATGATTTTAATTGGGCTTTATGGGTTTAATTTCATTTCTTAATTTTGTGATTTAAGGCTTAATTAGGGTTTTAATTAGCTTAGCTTTTTTGTTTTATGATTTTTTAGAAATTTTTTTAGGGTTTTGATTTTAAGTTTTAAATTAGGGTTTTGAATCTTAATTTAGGTTTTTTATTTATGTTTTATGATTTTAATTAAATTTGTGATTAAGGTTTAATTAGTTGGTTTTAATTAATTATTTTAGGTTTTCTTATTTTATTTTGTTTTGGGATTTTTAATTTTATGGGTTTTAATTTAGGGTTTTGTGAATTAAATATGATTTTCAATTTTGGGATTTAGGGTTTGATTAATTGACTTGAAATTCGGGTTTCGAATTTTAATTGGGTTTTATCTCGGGATTTTTGGATTTAAAATTAGGGTTTATGGGTTTATTCAGTTTTTTTGTGTTTATTTAGGGTTTATAGCTTAATTAGGGTTTTGAATTTTATTTAATTGAAATTTTTAATGTATTTTAACTTTAATGAGGGTTTTCACTTATTTACTTGGATTTTTAAATGATTTAATTTGATTCAAGCTTGAATTAGGGTTTTTGTCTTATTTATTGGATTTTAATTGGATTTAATTAGATTTAAGTGTGTTTAATTGGATTTTACTTAATTGGGTTTGGTTATTTAATTAATTAGGGTTTTTATTGGATTTTAAGTGGATTTTATTTGAATTAGGGTTTTCATTTGTTTAACTAGGATTTTTATTGGATTTTAAGTGGATTTAATTGGATTTTTCTTGAATTAGGCTTTTATTTGATAAATTGGTTTTTATTGGATTAATTGTGGATTTTAAATGGATTTTACTTAATTAGGGTTTTATTGGGATTAATTATGGATTTTAAATGGATTTTACTTGATTAGGGTTTATTTGATTTTAAGTGGGTTTTAAATGTATTTTAGTGGGTTTTTGAATTGATTTTAAGTGGATTTAATTTCATTTATTTGGTTTCAAGTTTAATTGGGTTAGAGTGGGTTAGCGTGGGCCTAATTGGGCTAGGATTTTTGGTGGTCGCAACCAGAGTATCATCCGGAGGAGCTTTCTACCATGTGACCTCAAAATTGGGGTGTCTACAATAGGTACTCTCGCTGCTTGTCTTAACGACGTCGATTTCTGTCACCGCTCTCCTCAGCAACATGTCTCATTGTTGCCTTTATAGGTGACGTAACATAGATCACATTTGGATGCCTTGTTTGTAGGATGGTTTGGCTGTGATTGCATATATAGGTTATTGGGACATCAGTGCAACAGTCTTGGGTCACTATTTACTTTATTAATCAAAGTTGTAACCATTTATTTTCCTTTGTATTCCATTGCATCGAGTCTATAATTTTCGTTTTAGATACTTGTAATAGTCTAGGCAATAGAGTTATAAAAGGGTCTGTCATTTTCTTTCATCTAGAACTTGTAATAGTTTAAGAAGGAAAGTCAACAAGGTAGCCTGTCTATGCTATCAGAAGCAATATCACATGACTACATCCGAACAATAGTTTTCAAGTAATGGATAGACCTAATACATGTGTAGTTGGGGGTGACCAATTCCTTTTCGACACCTCAGTCGATATTCCTAATCCATCATATTATTCCACTCCTTCATATACACAAACCAATCCTCACATAACCCAATATCCTATCATAGAGTCCATTAAATCAAATCTGTCGCTTCCCATCATTCCATTTAGCTGAACACATAATGATCTACCATATCAATCCATTCCCTACTCCAATTCATTTGTATCCACAAACAACCTAGTAAGTACCTCTCAACCACCAATCGCATCCCAATTCACTACACCAAGCATCAAAAATCAAACTTGCCCATCACCCATCCAAGGAATGGTCAACCTCAACCTATACATTAATGGTGGGAGCGAAGACGGCTAATTCAAGCTTGAGAAACACTCATATCCCAGTCAAGTCTCGCAAGGCTGAGCCTACAGTGAACAATGGATAACGCTTCCCACTAATCAAGTAGCAGGGACACAATCTCTTGCTCACCAATATCAGATATCAATAGAAGCACATACTTATGTACAAGGGCAAACACCACCTATGGAGAGTTATTGGTCCACTCACGGGGCACAAAAGAACAATGCCCTGCATCAACAATTTCATGTGCCAGCCTAACCATGTTATGTGCAAGCCTTGCAACAACCATCACGTATGTCATCCCAATAGTTCTACTCTCCACAACAACCATAGCAACAAGCACAATTGCGGTATCGACCCCAACAATTGCGGCTGAGAGATCGATAGGATTCGCGAAGGTGGTAGTGGCGAAGAGGCTTAAGCGGAGGGCACGAGCTAAGGGCACGAGCTGAGCCAGAGAACCAATGTGGAGGGAGGAGGTGCATGTGAGCCTAGGAGGTGCCATCAGGGGAGGAGGATCTTGTCATTGGTCGGGGAGTTTCGGAGCTCACTAGGGGCATGAGGAGGCTCATCAGAGTGTGGGAAGGTTGCCGGGAACACCATAAGGTATGCAACCCCTTCCCTTCCTCGCTCATCCCATGATTTGTGTTAAGACCATAAAGCATGAAAATGGTGGAAAATCATGATAAAATGATAGAAATGAGATGAATGACATGAATGTGTAGACATCATGTGGTCAGGATCAATTTTCATGGATTTATGTGAGTTTTTGGTATGCATGCTTTAGTGCTTGTGAATGAGCTCTATGCCTTTGTGATTTTATTGTAGAAAGCATGCTTAATGGATTTGAATGATTTTTGTCCCAAATGGTAGAGAACTTAGGACTCTACATTTGGTGATTTTGTAGTATTTTGTAGTTGGTCAAAAATGGGGTTTGCTGGAGGTCCCAATTCTGGCAAATGGTTGGCTAGGGCTCATGCGGGAGGGGGTGGAGGAATTTACTGAAAACGGGTGATTTGGTACGTCGATTTTGATTTGGTATGCTATTTTCCTATCAATATTCGACCAAAACTCTGGTTCCAATCGACTGAAACTCATCGGTCTTCCATTCGAGGAGATTTTGATCGATTTAAATATTTTGGTGGCCCGATGGAGGGATTTTCAGACGATACAATTCCAAGTTCAGATCGACCATTTTGGACGCATGATGCTTGGTTTGGTCTATCGTTCAAGTTTGGTCTACCAAACTTGACCCCTGGCACATATGCTTAAATGTGTATATAAAGGTTGCAGATATGGGTTTAAATGAGTGATTGGAATATGCTAGTAATGTTTTCCTCATGTAAATGGCATGAAGGAATATGGAATTCAAATAAATGACCTTGAATGTGGTTTTCGCTTAAGGCCTAAAGAATGAAAAGAAATGGATAAATGCATGGTTTTATGAGATTTTTGGGCATGAGACCCAATCAAAATATGAATGCATGAGTTTATGTGGTTTAGAGTTTGGTACCCAAGTGAAGGGTTAGGTTTGCAAGGAAGTGATTTCCTAAAATGATAAGAGACTAAATTATGGTTTTAAAAAGACAACCTATATCTTTTGAAAAGAAAATGAATGTACGTTGAGGAGCCATGTGTGTTGGGTGTCGATAATATGGTAGGAGTATGACACTCCAATGGAACCAATTGTTAGACACGACCGTGGTTGCTTATGTGGATCCACGAGGTTTGGTGTCGACAATTTGGTATGGAATCGATTGTCAGATACGACTGTGGGTACCGAGTTTGAGACAGCGTAGGCTAAGCCTGGGTATGTGAACCTAGGTGTCTGAGTCACCAAATGGACGTCTGAAAAGGCGTATGTGGTTTGTTGGGCAGGCTAGTATCCACCCACATAGAGAACTTCACTGTAGTAGTGCAAAGAGGTAGGGAAAATGGTCTCACCTACTACTTGTGTGCCCGATTACCACTCATCAAGGTAACACTAAGTAAGATAAGTGAATAAAAATTGTGTGGTTTAAGCAATCTGTTGTTTAGGCTTAAGATTTTAGCCAAACTCAAGCAATGAATAAGATTTGTGATTTAAACCAGTTGCCAGCCAAGGTATGTGGTTTTGTTTGGAGCCTTGCAAGGCTTTGTGTTTTTGGCTAGATCTGGTAGAGAATGTGGATTTCTTGAGTTGCATAAAAGGTTTAAAAATGCATGAAATTGAGAAAAATATGTGATTTTGAAAGAGCATGGTTTTGGTTAGAAATTTCCAAATATTTACGGAGACGAAGGAAAAGAATGTTTTGAAATGAATTTTGGAATCATGTTTTATAATAACTGAGACTTGTGTTTCCTCATTGTTTTTGCCATGGTTTTGTGTGTGTGTGGGGGGGGCACGTACTGGGTAACTTAGATGTCACTCATGCGTGCTTTGTTTGGTTTTTAGGTGTAGGTTGGGGTGTAGTTCAGTCCCAGTGCCTGAGTTTGGAGCCACTAGTAGCACATAGGTCTGGGAGAGTGAGTCCTGGGTAATTACTGTTATTTCATCTATGCTGTATTCATCGTAATTGCTTATGATACTATAGTTTAGGTAGTGTACTTGAATTTGGGGCGTTACAGAGTGATATTAGAGCCTAAGTTACACCCAGTGCATCGACTTGGTAATGTTTGGTCTAGTGGCTCCGTAGGACTGCACAAGTAGAGAGTCTTGCACCTGACTTGTTGTTGTTTGCTTATGACGATAGGGAGATGTCACATAGAGACCATGGTTGCGGCAAGTCCCTAGTGCCCAACTCAGATGTCAGGGAGAGCAGGGGCATGCAGCAGGAGTTTGGCGAGATGATGAAGGGTTTCACCTAGTCCTTCAACAGCAGCAGCAAGGATGAAGCGAAAGGAGACACGTGGGACAAGCAATCCACCATCTGGGCACGCTGACTCTAGATGAGCACATCACATCGGAGGAGTGTGAGACTTGGTTTCTAGAGATAGAGAAGTGGAAGTGATCCAATATCCAGCCGAGAAGTGGCTCTGGATTGCAGCATTTCAGCTCAAGGGCGTAGTGGATCAGTGGTGGAGGGCTACACGCTGACCAAGTTTCCGAATGTGGACCTGCTGATGATCTCTAGGAAGGACTTCTGAGAGGTATTTTATGAAAGGTCCTTCCCCAAGCATGAGAACGACAAGCTGGATAGGGAATTCTGGAACCTAAAGTAGGGAAGCTTGATTGTGGTTGAGTACGAGTTGTCCTTGCTTAGGTTGGAGCAGTTCTCTCAGGCTATTGTCATTAAGAAGAATAAAGCCAAGAAATTCGTTGAAGGGCTTAATTGAGCATGAGATCCAGAGTCATTGGCTTCTAATGTTAAACCTTGGTGGATGCTATTAAGCTTGTAAGCTACGACGAGGATGATGGTAGATTGTTTCAGGAGGAATACCCCAACAAAGTTAAGGGGAGGAAGTTTATCTCTTGACCTTCCATCTCTTGAGAGCCAAGTTCTAGGAGTTTCGGTAGCTCCAGGAAAAAGTGGAAGGAGTGACCTACATCTGGAAGAGAAGAAAGTGTGGGTTTTAGCTGAGCTAGTTCGAGTAGTGGCTTGAAGGTAGGACCTTGCCACGTTTGTGGTAAGAAGGGGCACATAGCAGCGTAGTGTTGGCACAAACAAAGAAGCTTAGACAATGTAGTGTGCTATAACTGCAGGAAGTCTAGACACTATTAGAAGGACTGCCCCAATCCGTTGAAGCCAATGGGAGATGCACTTCGTCAGTTGTAATGCCCCAAACCTGGGTACGCTACCCAATTCATAGTATCACAAGCAATAACAACAATTACAACATTAATTAAACAACTACAACTAACTAAGGCTCACCTCCAAGAACAATGTGTGACTAGTGGCTCATACATGAGCAGCAAAACTGAACTACACCACCTACACTTGAAACCAAATAAAGCACGTGTGAGTGACATCCAAGTCACCCAGTACGCGCCCCACACAGAAAACCATAGCAAAACAACGAGAAAACACAAGCCTAGACTATTACAAAATGTGGTTATCAAAATCCATTTCAAAACATCATTTCTTTTTAAAACATTTGAAATCTCTATCCAAAAACATGCCTTTTTCAAAAGCTCACATTCTCTTTTTCAATTCATGCATCTTTAAACCTTTTTATGCATTTCGAGAAATCCATATTCTCGACCAGATCCAGCCTAAAACACAGGGCTTCACAAGGCTTAAAACAAAACCATATACATTGACTGGAAACTGGTTAAAACATTACGCTTATTCTTTGGTAGAATTTTAAGACAAGACGTAAATCTAATTCTAGCTAAACCACACATCTTATTTCCACTTTTCTTATTAGTGTTAGCTTGATCAGAGGAAGCTAGGCACACAAGCAGTAGCTGAAGACACCATTTCCCCTACCTCCCTACACTACCGCAGTAAAGTTCCCCATGCGGGAGGACTCTGCCCCAGCCAATAGGCCTCAATTTCAATTCATATGCATAGGGATATGCCTTTTTCTAACATCCCATCAATGACCCAAACACCTGGTTCATATACCCAGGCTCAGCCTAAACCATCTCAAGCTCGGTGACCATGGACGTATTTGACAATTGATATTTTATTAATTTACGACACCAAACCCTCGTGGTTCCACACTAACAACCACGGTCATGTCTGATAATTAGTTTTATCAATTTGCCGACGCCAACCCCTCGTGGTCTCACACTGGCAACCATTTGACAATTGGTTTTATTGGAGTCTCATATTTATACCACATTGCCAACATCAACCTCTCGTGGCTCCAGAATACATTATTAATTTCTTTTTTAAAACTCTTGGGTTTTCTTTTAAAACTATTACATATTCTTTTTTCTTTGCAGGGAATCATTCTCATGCAACTCAACCCTCCATTTGGGTCCCAAGCTAATAATCATATGAAATCATGCATTCATATTCATTATTGGGTCTCATGCCCAAAAACCACCACAAACCACACATTCTTCAATTTCTTTCATTTTTGGAGCCTTAAGCCTAAAACCATGTTCAATTTTACTCATTTGAATTCCATATTCCTCCATGTCATCCACATGGGGAAAATCTCATTAACACTTGTCCATTATCCATTTAAACCACCTATTTCCATTTTCGTAATCATTATTTCATATGGCTTAAGGGTCTGGTTCGATAGACCAAACCAGATCGGTATACCAAACTAGGCATTAGACACCAAGATTGGTCGACCGAACTTGGGATTCGATCGTCCAAAAATCCTTGTTTCGATCGACCGAAATCCCTTTAAATGGAAGACTGGACATTTTTGGTTTACCGAATTAGGGTCTCTGGTTGAAATTTGACCGAAAAACGGTCTGTCAAACCAAATCGGCGTACCGAAATTCCCCGATTTAAGTAAACCTCTCCTACGCCTGGACCGTGTGTTTGTTGGAATTGTAACCTCCAACGGACCCACCAAACACACATCAAAATTTACACATTAAACTTGGGGTGTAGACCTCCAAGTTTACTTCAAGACCCATCAAACCATTCACCAAACCAATAAACATGCTTTCCATAATAAAATCTTAAAGGCATGAAGCTCATTACAAGGCTACTGTAACATGCATCAAAATTTCGACCATAAATCCACAAAATTCACACAACATAGCATGATCTCTACATATTCATGCCATTCACATGATTTCCATCATTCCTATTATTTTCCCATGATTTTACATGCATTTTACCTCATTTTCATGCATTTAACCTTATCTTCCAAAATGAAGGATAAGAAACAACCTCCTCCGATGAGCCCACGTAGCTCTAGCGAGCTCCCCCCTCCATGTGGTGTGCCTCTGGTCCTCGGCACACCGTCACGGATGCATTCGCTCTCTGGCTTCTTTGGTTTTCTCCTCCTTCTCTGCTTGTGCCTTACTCCCACTACCCGTGCCTTTGGCCTCCCCTCCTCCTCGCCTCTTATCATCTTCCCTCTCCGTGAATCCCGTTGATCCTTCTGCTCCCCCATCATCTCAGGCGAGGAAGGGATGAAGTGGGGTTCACCAGCTATGCATGTAGGCTTCCGTGAGGAGAGAAAAAGGAAGAAGAAGAAGAAGACATGTGGTCACATAGTTGTACAATGTTTGGGTTGACCGGGGTCCAACCCAAGTCCCACACACAAACAGGCACAACTCCAATCAAATCACATAACTAGGGAAACCACCAATCCAGCCATACAGAGAGAGACACACACCAACAACAACCACAATATCAAATCATCCATTAATAAACCATTTTCAAATATCACAATTACTTACATGGTCTACAGTTAAAAATGGATAATGAGGTCCAAGTGTCACATCCTACCCTCTTATAAGAATTTCGTCCTCAAAATTCAGCTCTAATAAAACTAGTAGGGGTACTATCTCTGGATGTTCACCTCGCGTTCACAGGTAGCCTCCTTTGATCCATGATGTTTCCACTGAATCAACACCAATGGAATCACTTTGTTCCTGTGGACTTGCTCTTTCCTGTCCTGTATTTGAATTGCAATTTCAATCATAGACAAGTCCTTTTGCAGCTCCTCCGGCTACACTGGTTTAACCTGGGACGCATTGGCCAAGCATTTCCTCAACATGGACACTTGGAAGGTGCTGTGTACATTGGCCAACTCCAGAGGTAGGTTTAGTCTGTATGCCACTTCACCAACCCTCTTGGTGATCAGATGCAGTCTTATATATCGGGGCTCAGCTTGCCTCTCTTTCCGAACCACATTACTCCGTTGGTTGGTGTCACTTTCAGGAAAATGAAGTCTCCTACCTTGAATTCCAATGGTCCCCACCTCCTATCTGCGTGACTCTTCTGCCGACTCTAGGCAAACAACAACCTCTTCCTAATCAGGTCCACTTTGTCCTAGTACTATTGTACGATCTTGGGCTTAATCAACTATCTCTTACCCACCTCACTCTAGCAAGTGGGTGTCTTGCTGGATCTGCCATATAATGCCTTATATGGTGCCATTCTAATACTAGCGTGGTAACTGTTATTATACGCAAACTCAATCAAAGGTAAATGATCCTCTTAGCTACCACCAAAGTCCAAGGCACAGACCCTCATCATGTCCTCTAATGTCTTGATGGTCCTCTTCGTCTGACCATCTGTCTGGGGATGAAAGGCTATACTAAAACTCAGCATTGTACCAAAAGCTTACTGTAAAGCTCCCCAGAACCTCGATGTGAACCTTGTGTCTCTGTCAAACATAATAGACACTAGGACGCCATGTAGTATCACAATCTCTACAACGTATAAATCTGCCAGCTTTGCCAAGGAAAGGTTCACCCTCATTGGCAAGAAATGTGCCGATTTTGTAAGGCGATCCACAATCACCCAAACTGTATCATTCTTTCTTCGGGTCCTCGGCAAACCCATCACAAAATCTATTGACATATTCTCCCAATTCCACACTGAAGCGTCCTAAGGCTGTAAAGTTCCTCTGGGCTTCTAGTGCTTTATCTTCAACATATGGCAGGTTGCACACTTTGCCACATACTCAGCAATTTCCCTTTTCATCCTAGGCCACTAGAAATTCCTTTGCAGGTTCATATACATCTTGGTGCTTCCTAGATGAATAGTATATTTTGAGCAGTGAGCTTTATCAAGCAGACTATTCTTGATTTCTTTCACTTGAGGCACATACAACCTCATGTCGTATCTCAACCCACCGTCTACCCTAATAGAAAAGTGAGGGGCATTATTAGTTTCCAGCTTCCTCCAGATATTTGATACAAAAGAATCATACTACTGAATGGCGATAATCGCCTTGATCATCCTCAGGCGAACAAACAAATTTGCTAGTACAACTCTGGCAATTTCCTAAGACTGTCTCCGAGGTTTGCATTCTACTAGCCCCTCTAACAATTTCCATTCACGAATCATTAGGCTAGCCATGACATGAGTCCGTTTGCTAAGAGCATCTGCAACTACATTTACTTTCCCTGGGTGGTATGATACGCTGAAGTCATAATCCATGATATACTCCACCCAGTGCCTTTGTCTCAGGTTCAGATTCTTCTAAGTGAAGATGTACTTCAATCTCTTATGATTTGTGTACACCTCAAACTGCTCGCCATATAGATAGTGCTTCCAAATCTTTACGGTGAACACAATAGTTGCCATTTCCAAATCAATTGTGGGGTAGTTCTTCTCATTCTCTTTTAACTGGTGTGAGGCATACGCCACCGCTCGACCATGCTGCATCAACACACATCCCAAGTCGGTTCCACAAGCATCACTGTAGACTATGAAACCGTCACTCCTAGAAGGCAAAGTCAAAATTGGGGTTGATATCAAACAAGCCTTCAATTCATTGAAGCTCTCCATGCACTGCCAATCCTAGGCAAAGTGCACTTCCTTTCTGGTTAGTTTGGTTATTGGTGCTGCAATCTTGTAGAAATCCTGGATGAATCTCCTATAGTATCCAACCAAGCCGAGAAAATTCCTAATCTTAGTCATTGTCTTCGGTCTGGCCCTTTTGTTTATAGCCTCCACCTTAGTTGGATCTACCATGATACCATCTCCTGAGATGATATGACTAAGGAAGGACACCTCCTCCAGCCAAAACTCGCACTTGGAGAACTTAGCATAGAGCTAATGCTGCCTCGGTGTCTCTAGTACGATGCTCAAATGCCTCTGATGGGTCTGAACATCTGGAGAATATACCAAGATGTCATCCACAAAGATGACCACAAACTGATCCAAATAGGGCATGAACACCCTATTCATCAGGTCCAAGAAGCCAATTGGAGCATTCGTCAACCTGAATGGCATAACCAAAAACTCATAATGTCCATAACGAATGCAAATGGTTGTCTTCTGCATATCAAGCTCACTAATCCGCAACTGATGGTATCCAGATCTCAAATCTATCAAAAAACACCGATGCTCCGTGAAACTGATCGAACAAATCATTGATTTTGGGCAGTGGATACTTGTTCTTAACAGTGATTTGGTTCAATATCCGGTAGCTTATACAGAGCCGAAGTGAACCGTCCTTCTTAATGAACAGTACCAGTGCTCCCCAAGGTGAAACACTGGGACGAATAAATCCCTTATCCATCAGTTCCTGCAACTTATTCTGGAGCTCCCTTAATTCAACGGGTGCCATCCGGTATGGAGCCTTTGAAATAGGACCTGATTCTGATACCAGATTAATCAAAACTCTACTTTCTTGTGCAGTGGCAACCCAGGCAATTCCTCAGGGAAAGCATCAAGATATTTTTGCACCACTAGCAAATTCAGAACTCCAAACATAAGTGGTGTGGAAACAGTTGTAACCATGCCGGCGACAGCCTCGAGGACTTTGGCGCGAAAGGCCAAATACACGAGGATCGGCAAAGTCACGGCAAAAATAAAATGAAAATAAAAATGCAAATGCAGGAGTCGCCACCTAGTCTATTAAAATGGAAGACGAGGAAAACCATATAAATCATTCAAATCATGCATATAAAAACCAATGGAAAAGGTCTTTGTAAACCAGAAATAGGTAAGGATCCCTGTTACGCACGAGGAAGGTATTAGGCACCCTCGTGTACTTGATAAATCGGTCTTTTATAGGTTTCTCATTTGCTTATGAAGTCTCGGCTTTTCAGGCTTTACTGTATGCCCGAGGGAGATATGCCATGCCATGCTAAGTGAGTGTGGTGTCTTATGCTAAATAAGGGTGTAGGGTGTGCAGGGGTGTGTCCTAATGCTCAGAAGTATCACTCATATATCGGGTCAAGTGTCGATGCAATGGTATTGCAGAAATAGATCAAGGATCAAAATATTTCGAGTGATTTTTCATCCTTGCTTTACTACATGCCATATAAGATCTAACATGCATAAAAATGGATAAAAACAGAGCTATGCCCTCCTGATATATCAAGGAAGAAAGCCAGAGAAAACTGAAAGCAAATCAAAGCTAGAAATCATGCTAAAAAACCATGCGAAAACTTACTGTGTGCTACTGAAAACAGGCTGATGTGCCTGCTTGGTGCACCAGACTGGTGCTCCAGTCTAGTGCGCAACCTATGTGCTCCTATGTGGGCCAGAAAGATGTGCTGGGGAAAAATAGAAATCCATGTAGTACAAAATCATATGTAAATGCATTCCAGAAAATCATGCCTTGTAAAATCCTTTGCAAAACCTGAAGGATATACTTTAAAAGTGAAAGAAATGCAAGTGTAATGACTTGTGAACCTTGTGCTAGAGGGCTAGTAGCCTCACACAAGATCCCACCTTATTCATGCTAAAATGCATGCAAGAAGGTTAAGCCATGTGTAACCATGCTGGCGGAGAGGATCGCATAATAATGCGAAAGTCGGCAAAATCACGATGAAAATAAAAAATAAAATGCAAAAATGCAGGAGTCGCTACCTAGTCTATTATGGAAGACGAGGAAAACCAAATAAACATGAAAAATCATGCAAAACAATAAAAAAGAAAAGTCTTCGAAAACCAGAAATCTGGGTAAGGATCCCTGTTACGTACGAGGAAGGTGTTAGGTATCATCGTACGTCCGATAAAATCGGTCTTCTATGATTTCTCCAATGCTTATGAAATGTTGGCTTTTCAGCCTTTTGCTATATACGCCCGAGGGCGATATGCCATGCCATGCTTAGTGCCTTATGCAAAATGTGTGCATGATGTGCGAGGGGAGTGTCCTAGTGCTCAGAAATATCACTCTTTTATCCCGGGTCAAGTGTATAATGCAAGGATATTGCATAGTCGAATCAAAGTTGTATCATTTTGAGTGATTTCTCATCATTGCTCGCTATATGCAAATGCAAATTTAAAATAGTAAAAAAAAACAAAGTGTGCCTTCCTAGTAAATGCAGGAGGAAAACCAGGGAAAAACCCAAGAGAAGGCAAGTCGAGAAAGCATGATAAAATCATGTGAAAGCATGATGTATGCTAAAAACAGAGCAGTGTGCTGGTTTGGTGCGCCAGACTGATGAGTCAGTCTGGTGCGCCACTTATGTGCGCCTAGGTGGTCCAGAGTGTTGCAGAGTTAAAACAGAGAAGATATGCACTATTAAATATCATAAGGATGCATGCAGGAAAGTCTAAATCTCAAAAGTGCATTTGGGAAAGCTGTAAAACTTGAGGAAACCAAATCATGATCCAAATGCAAGAGTTGGTGAACCCTGTGTTCATGGGCCAATAGCCTCACACAAAGTTACACTAATGCAACTAAAATAAGGAAAACAAGATCATCCAAGACTCTGGATTATGAGATGAAGCACAACCTTTCCATATAGGACAAAGCGTGTAGAATACAGCCTACCAGGGTCCACATGGACTGATCAAATGGATTAGGAAAACAGTAGAAATCCAACCAAACCATAGCAAAAGCGATCGTGCAGAATCAAGGAATACCAGAGAATCAGCAAAACAGAGGTCGCACTGGAAAGCCAATCGGAAAGGCAATGTAATACATGTGCAAAATGCCCCCTGAGCAGTCTGTGCAGCAGATGCGTGCGCCAGACTGGTGCTCTGGTTAGGTGCGCCAGTCTAGTGAGTCAGTCTGGTGCACGCCAGGTTTTGGTTCAGACCATTGCTGATCCAGAACTCAACCCAGAACTGCTAGTGGACAAAGTGATTTATGCTAACAGACCGATGCAGATGCTACGATTAAGTACTGAAAACATGATGTGAATGCATAGGATCAAGAATCACCATGTAAATCATGCATTAAAAATAAAACAAGTTGATGGGTTCATGTATGAAATGAAAGCATGCAAAATGCCAAAACATGGATATGTGCTAGATAAGATGTCAATCAAAACATATGAAAGCATGCTTCTATGTGAGAGAGTATATAAATGCATGACAACATACTATGTGCAAAAACATGACAAAAGATGACAACTTGTGCAAGCTTACGCTAGATACAAAAAAACAAAGACTAGCATGGAGATTATTTAGCATGAGGAGCTAGCAAGCATGTTTATCACAAAACTTTATAAAACATAGAGTAAAACAGCATACATCATGGATTTTAAGCATGTCTTATCATATTTCTGAAATGACATTTAAAAGATAAAGAGGAGGTAGAAAGCCTACCTCTTAAGATGTTTCCTTCTTGAAATATCAGAAATAAGAAGATCCTTGTTGCTTTGGAAGGACCAAGGGTGCTTCGGGATGCAAGGAAAAGCTCCAGATTACGAGTATAGGTAGCTGGGTGGAAGGAGGAACTCGTGCAAGAAACTTGCTCAGTGTAGATCTATTTTTCAGATTTCAGCATAGGATTTCTCTCCCAAAAAAAGGTACTTCAAATGGTTGCCTATGGATCTCTATTTATAGGGATCTATCAAAGGGTAACTCATGAGAAACGAAGGGCCTTGCAAACGAAAAGCCTCGAATATTC
>JAMKQA010013879.1:0-12895 GCA_024699735.1 Posidonia australis
AAGACACTCAAGATGTGTCCTGAGTTGGAAGATCTTTAATTTACTAAAATTCCATCAAAATGGTATATTTATGTGGGATAAAAATGGGTCCATTAATGACATATTTTCATGTAGCGGACTTTCATTCAATCCCTGGCATGATATTGCAAACAAGGTAGATGTCCAAAGCGGATGTTCGCTAATTTTCTGAGTTGATGTCATACATCAACGTATGTTCAAAGTAGACATCTACTCAACCCTGAAGGAGGATCTGAGGAATTCATTAACCTCTATGAAAGCTGCTTGGACTGAGAATCTCACAGCTTCTTCGGATGCTCCTCCACCCTCTACTGTTTCCACCTTACATCAAGCTGCTGCCGATGAAGACATGGGGCAGTAGTGTTAATGGCTTTTTATACATTCGAACTATATTACCAGCTCCGCTAGTTGGTCTGTACTAATGGCATGAACATTGTCTTGTTTTTTCTGTGTTTTATTTTATGTACCATGGACTCCTGTTCCCTTGGAATTTTTTCCTTGGAATAGATATCTAATACTACTTACCATTACCAAAAAAAAAAAAAAAAAACATCTGCTCAACCCTTGTGATGAAACAATGCATCAGCGGACTTCCACAAATTCTCTGTATTGAACCAGTGAAACTACCATCAATTAGTGGATATCTTGTAGACCTATTTCAAGGCAAAATCCAACAAAATAAATCGCATGCCTATTCATTCAATTCCTGTTGTCAAGTTGACATCTTATGTTGGGAGCCAATCTGGAAGGAGGCCCATGCAATGCAAGCCCTCCTCTGGAGGGTACACTACATGTCTGCGTGTTACTGGAGGATGGAGAAGGATGGAGAGACGTGATATAACCAAGCACAACAGCTGTTGAAGGGGTCCGAGGAATAACATTGGAATTGTACGGAAGAGCGGTGCAGCGTGTGTAGAAACCGCGCCTACATAAACCGTTGGAATGTGTTGTAGTCCAATGTCTTCTTCGGCGTGGACGGCAGCTAGTTTTGTGGCAGAGATTCTCCTCAATTATACCAGGACCCAAGAATTGTGTCTTTAGGAGATGGTGGGAGTGCCATTTTGGATGGATTCATGATTGGTTGGTGAGCATGGAGAATTGCTCAACACCTTGTGATCCCTTTTTATGCACAGTTAGTACAAGACTAAGAACTGTTCACACAGAGGATTTGATTGGTATGCACAAGATTAAGAAATTTTCTTAGGATTTTTTTTTTCAATAGTATTTCGTTGAGTAACACGATTGTATGAGAAACGCTTTTCTAGTAATTGCTATGATACGAAAGAAATGACGAAGTCAAACAATCAACTACTATGATGTAGTTGGTTAAGGAGAGTGGAACTCACACCTCCTTCTCAGGTTCGAACATCCTATTCTCTGTTAGAAATAGAATTAAGGATGTGTTTAGGATAGCTAATGGTAGAAATTAATTTCTGATATGGAACTAGAAGATAACTTTTAATATGGATTACAACAATTATCTTTTGAAATAAACAGTAGAAGTTTATACAGGCCACATGGTCGATGGCATGTAGCCTGTCACAATGATTCTCGCGAGGAGGGAGGTGCCTTATATCTTTTGCCCTGTTGACCTCTCTAACCTAGCCTTGATCGAAACCCTCACCTTTATCTCCGTCGACCTCCTTTCCTCCTCCTTTCCTCCTCCTCCTCCGTCTTCTTTTAGCATAAGAACACCTACCCCTTGGCTATCAAGGTCCATTCCTTCCTTTCCCTTTTCCACTTCCTCACCCTCGATCTACTCGAGCAGATCAATCTCCTTTTGAAGTAAACAACATGGTGGCAACAAAGAAAGAGGAAGGACGTTAGTGGATGAGAAGTAGAAGTGTTTGAGAAGGAAGATCTGCAATGAGACAAGCATTGCAGGAGGGGAGAGATGGCATCGTGAATGGGAGGCGAGAGGGGCATCGTAGGAGGGGGAGTGCAAGGGATATGGAGAGAGAGAGAGGGGAGGAGGGAAAGGAGAGAAAATGATCGATAGAGAGAGAGAGAGTAGGAGGGTTTGAGAAAGGGACATAAAATAGATAGTTATTTAAAAAATGATGGGAGGTTATTACGTGTGTTTTCCATTTTAGTTTTTAAATTTGAATTTCAAAGTTAGGAGAATTAATGGTTTTTGTAATTTGGATTTAATTTGGTTTTATTGGTTTTGATCATTATAAAGATTGTCAACGGGATGATTGAGACTTGAGATAGAGCCTCATTCTAAAGGAATATGCAACTGATCTTTTTCCTAAATATGTAGGGAAGATATAAAATGAGCTTAGAAACTCACTTTATGTAAATTAAGCCTTTATATCATTTTCATAATCTGTAACTGATATTAAATTTCTAACCATAGGATATGATCTATATCATATGTAAAACCAATATATCAAAAATAATTCATTTCTAAATTTCAATCATAGATAGATAAAAAAATTTAAATAAAAATAAATCTATAAGTCAAGAATTCATATACAAATTTTAAAATCCATCCATTAGATGTAAAATCTAAACAGTGGATTTGATTAACATTCATCGTAATATTTATCATTTTAAAATGAAGTGATTTTGAAATTTATATGCTAAATAATAATAGATCCATTGAATCATATTTCTCACCGGCTAATATGAAACCACTAAATTTATATAAGTTAAATTACTAAGCTAAAACTCATGAATTGACTAGATTTTTAATCAATAGTCTTTACAGACAATTTATATCAATATCTATCATTTAGATTTAAGAAGAAATTCATTTCAAACAATAAAGTCCCAGGACTAATTCTAAATATGAGGTCTATACGAAAGAGAAGTCAGACACCACATCTCCAACAATAGTCCTTCAGAACGTGAAATGTTCAAATTTAAGTTACATTTGGTGAAAGAGTCTAAGGTGTGCATGCAACTCACGTTATTCTAACGAAATATTTAATTATCTAATGGGCGGTGTCAAAATTTATCGATGAAAAAGGGGTATGTTTTCAACGTGCAACATCTTTAGCACTAGGTGGTATGTGTTCAACGTGTGACAGACATCTTTAGCACTTGGTTTCTTACCTAAGTGTGTTAAATATAATTAATATTATCATTTGGAAAAGAGGGACAAAAAAAAAAAGAAAAAGAAAAACGTGACCGAACTAACAACTTAAAACGAAAGAAATATGACTACGTATTCATCGACATCAGACCCCACGGGGTTCAGCAACTTGTTCCAGTACGTTGTAGATTTGACAGGCATTTTCCACACATTGCGTTTTGGTTTCACCGATGGAGTTGATATCGACATTGTTTGGATCCGACCACTTGCAAAAGGGACGTTTGTTAGTGAACGTTGAGATGAATAGATCCAAAGACCAGTATCCTTTGATTAATAGCTTCTTGAAATATAAATACTACCAAATGTTTATATCGTAGTCGTAGTGATCAAGCGGTTCGTACATTCCAGGAATAAATTTCAAAAACCCAGTTAGAATCCAAAGATTGGACACACTTCTATGATCGGTTGTTAGAATTAACGAAAGGTTGCTATTTACTTATCAGTATCAAAACTTTGGTACAAACAATCTAGATAGAAAATATGTCGTAATCCTACAAAACTAGTATCTACTTGCTGGTGACAAAGAGTACATCATTGCCAAAAAACAAAGAGTACATCATTTTTAAGCTAGAAAATTTATTACCTGTTTCTTTATTCGCTGGATGTAGCTCCTGTAAATGTGGGATCCGAGCGTCCGCATTGTCTACGTTCAATTCGAGTTAGCAAGAGCTTGTGGTTGCAGCTCATGGTCCCAAGTTTGAATCATATGGGAATGCATTTAAATGTTACTATTAATAGAGACCAACCCACCTTATCTTTTCAAACCACCACTACATATCATTTCATATAATTAATAATTAATAAATAATAATAATAATAATAATAATTGCTGACCGTCGATTCTTTTTTCAGACGTCAGCTAACCGTGATAGCATTTTTAAATTATTTTTTTCTAGAACCAAACAATATAGACACAGATTAGTTTAGTATTCTTTACATAAAAAAAAATATCCTTCAGTTTCTCCACATAGAATCTGTTATTTGTTGCATTCAGCAGCTGAGAAAATATTTAGGCTTGATGCACACACATATTGTGCCTTCTTGGTCAATTAGATTATACAAAAATATTGCTTGCGAATTTCCTTGGTTTGTGGCAGGAACTAAAAGGTTGGTATAACATATTAAATAGTTTTACCTCTTTTCAAGTCAACAAAGTTAACAACATAATTTTCTCGGAAAATAGATTGTAGAATGGAGGAAAAATTAAAGATATTCTTCTGGATCTTTTTAAGCTTGTAAAACTCAAAAAAGCCTCGATTGAAAAAATAATCGAGATCTTCAGAGCAGACTTTGACAAGGTATTTGCTGGTCCCAGGACATATGACAAACATTACAAATATTCAAAAACTGGCTGATCTTCTAATAGAAATACTAAGTCATGTACGTTTAAGTCATGGATAAGACACCTTGAAGTGGACCCCCTCCAATGAATGTTATACTGTGAAATCCTGCTACAAGATAATTAACGATGGTGGACTTAGATTCCATTTATATGATCAAATATGGAATAGCTGGGTTCCCTTAAAAGTCAAACTTTTTTCTTGACTGGCTCTATTCAACAAAATACTGACCAAAGTCAATCTTTGTGAAAGAGACTGGAATGACTCTGGAGTCTGTATCTTTTGCAATGGTTTTAAAGAAACAAACAACCACTTATTCCTCCATTGTTCTTTTTCTAGTACCATTTGGAATGCTTTCATTCAGAGTTCTATATATCCTGCTATTTTTACTATTGTTGACCTATTTTCCTTCCCATCTACAATGAAATTTGACTTCCCTTCAAAAGACTGCTATACCTTGATACAAATACTTTTGTAGACAATTTGGAAGGAACGGAATAAAAGAATTTTCAGGAGAAAGAGTAAAAGTCATTATATGATTATTAATGATATTTTTCCTATTATTCAAAGCTGGATAGACTCTTTGGATACAGGTTTTGAAAAAGAAGATGCACTTTGCTTAATATCATCTTTTCAACAAAACAGGACAATAGAGCAAGCACCTCAGCTCCTCAAAATGTCAGACTTGTGTCGGATTCCAATCAGCTTCTTCTACCTCCAGTTGATGAAAATCCTTGCTGTGATTAGTGCTTCGTTAATCGTTCTTATGTCTTCTGATTGATACCGAAATTTTTTGAGATATCCTGTTGATGGCTGTTAATTTTTGAAGGAACTCATGTTCCGTCAGATTTGTAATACTGATACAATTTGTTTTTGGATTCTGTGTTACCTTGGTGGTGGTTGCATATCCAAGGATTTTTATTTATAATATCTTACCGTTAACCAAGAAAAAAATTTCCTTGGCTTGTGGAGAGGGAAAGAGAAAGAGAATTTCTTAAAAAGAATTAAAATCATATATGACGTTGTCAAAGAAAATTGGGAATTATGTTATTTAAGATTGCCCATCTATGTACGTGGCCCTGCAAAACACCACAAGAACAGACACATATGAGACAAATAAACGGACCTTCAAGGACCACAAGAATAAGGAAATGGGGTACTCGAGTATTGTAGATTTGCTATTGCGGTCTTAACTCCAATTATTCCAAGCATGAAATGTTGAGTGTAAGTATCTTTGAAGTTTTGCTAAATTTTACTATTTGTATAATTAGTTGTCCTTTGGGAGCAGCTGTATGAACCCAAAGTGGATTTTGGAGTCCGTGTATCTTTTTTCTTGTACTTTCGACATTAAGCCTTTTCATTCCTCTTATGGTTGAACTACTAAAACATGAGTACAAGTATTTGTGCTTAATGTGATTAGTTTAACATTTGACACTCTATCTTTCCCTATCAAACAAAGTAAACAATATTGTTGCATTCTACACCATGGTATCCTTGAGTACCTTATAAGCTTATCGATTCCCCAAATATTCCATCATTGGATTCTTTTGGTATTTCGTGAATACAAAATCATATCATTGTTGTTGAGAAAAACCAATCAAAGTGTCATCTGTACCATATAAATTGTAACATTAAGTTGTAGAGATCCTCATCGTCAAGAATAAACTGGCTTCATAATTCATCGTGTAACATGTAACGATTGTAATTATATATATACACACACACGTACAACTTTATGTTTTATATATGAACAATGATTTCAAATCCCAATGAGTAAGGTAGAATAGAAGAAGAATGACAACAATGTAATTTTAAATTATGAAGATAAATACATTAATATTGTACCAATACTATTAATAGTTAGTTTATTGAAGTATGAAGATATATGTTCTAAAATTTTATGTTTTATATGTGAAAAACAACTTAATATACTAACGAGGAAGGGAGAATAGGAAAACTGTCAAAAAGTTTACGATATATATGTGAACTACTTACTATCAGTTGATATTGTGTAAAATTGTAAACCAAAAACACCTGTTACATATAGAGATAGAGATTAAAACGCATCTAAAATTGAACTAACTGTAAAAAAAAAAAGGAAAAAAAGAAGAACATCTAATAATAAAATAAGAGGCATCTAAATTAATAGTCAGTGATTGTCTTTCCCCTCGATCTGATATAACGAATGTGCGTCTTTCAGATGACAATGATTGGAGGTAGATGCAGACCAAATGGAAGGAAGTGAGGAAATCTGAAACTTGATTTACCGATGAGCACAATTCCAACGTTAATCTTTCTTGTGTTGTTGCAAGAAAACTCCAGACATTATCACTGTTTCTACCTTTCATGAACTGCACCCAAACACTGAGTAAATTCCCCTTCACTTTGTCATCCAAGCGAAAAAAGACGTCTACAATCCCACACACACACATAGTCTCTCTCTCTCTCTCCGATGTGCTGGTCTTCTCCTCGTCCTTTTTTACCCAATAGTTTACTCTCATTGTGTTCTTGAAATGCGAACTTTCCGTCGACTCCAACTCTGAGCAATGGCAGCATATAAATCCAGTCTGCAGTTTATTTATTGTCTACCTTTTCATCAGAATATTAACTGATGGGGTTTTCCCACACACACGGGGGGAGGTAACTAATACAGATGTTTAAGGATGTTATTTGTAAATAACATGAAAATATGGACAAGAAAGGGTTAATATAGATGTTTGAGAGTAGAAAAAGGCCAAGAAACAAACAATTACACAGAGATAGCATGATAGGTGTATTACCCACTTGTGTTTCTTAAGTACGAGAAAGCACAAGGAGAGGAAGATGTTAAAGTACATAGCAATGTGATTCAGAAATTATTAGCTAGGTAGCAGTAAGCTTTATAAATGATTTCGATCATGTGCACATGAGTTAACCACAACCAAGACTTCCATTGTCATCATCAACCTTTTCTCATCCCACTCCTTTTCCAAACAGTACTATACAATTGATCCAGTCACATTGCCTTGCCGCCCTTGCAACTTCCTGACAGAATCAAAAGAACAAGAAATGGGAGAGGAGAGTGAAGAAAGAAAAAGAACACACACAACACTCACACTAATAGGCAAAGACTGAAAACAGCAATTGCATGATTACATACATTACAGTGGTGGTTTCTTCTGAGGACCCCTACTGTTGAAAAAATAGAGAAGCTCATAGAAGAAACATGAGGATAAGAGAGAGAGATGAAGAAAGAAAGAAAGATGACAACTTTCTTTCTTCTCTCACTTCCTCCATCAGTGATGATCCCATAGTGGAGTATCAAAACTAGCCGGTTGAACCATCTCCGATGGCGGCGGTGCGAAGAATTCATACTCATCGTCACAGCAGCGATCCATCCACGGCACCGGCCACGAGTCCATCGGGTCGTAGAAGACGAATTCACTTGCATAATTCGACGTCTCGAAGAAGCTAGTGCCCAACCTTGGGAGCTCCACGATCTCACCCAATTCCTCTGGCGGCGGCGGCGGCGGCCTGAACTCCATCGAGGCCGCCTTCGCGGCGGCAGCCTGGACGTCGCGGGGGGACTGTGTGGCCGGGCGCGGGAGAGAGTCGATGAGGTCGGGGAAATTGAGAATTGCCGCGTTCCCCTTGATGCTCAGAGCGGCCACGTCATGAGCACGCGCGGCCATCTCCGGCGTCGGGAAGGTGCCGAGCCATATGCGCGACTTCTTCCGGGGTTCACGGATTTCCGACACCCACTTGCCCCAGTTCCTCATCCTGACTCCCCGGAAGACCGGGTGCTTGTTGCTGTCCCGCGCTCGCTTGTTTGCTGTTGCCGTGGAAGTGGCGGCGGCGGCGGTGGTGGTAGAGGCTGGTTTTGGTGTTTCTGGTGGTGTTTGGCTTTGGATTGCTGTTGTTGCCTGAGTGATGGAAGATGTGGGAGATGAAGGAGTGGAGTAAAGTGCAGAATTGCCACTGCTGCTCTCTGGTTCTGAAGAATTGGGATGATCACTACTGCCCATTGTCACCCCAAAAAACTGATCTGTAGCTACCGATGTTGCTTCTTCTTCTTGCTAACTTACAGTGATACTTCTGCTTTGAGAGTAAAGTCAAGCAAAATGGAGGATACCCATTTGCTGAAACAAGGTAATTTGTCAGAAAGGAAGGTTTTTGTTGTGAAAGGAAGATTGATCTCACTAGTAGAGAAATTGGGCTATGAAAAGGAAGTAGGATAAGATGTGCCTATGCTATGCAGAAATGGTAGTTGGTGTTTATGATTGGTGTGAATTGGAAAAGAAGACGAATATGGACAGACTCTTTGGTGCGTGATCAGCAGAGAAAGAGCTTGTCTTGCAGAGGCGGAAGGAAAGAACAAGGAGAGAGATGGTGATGGAATGGAATTGGAAAATGGCGATGAGGAATGTGAAAGGGAGGGGGGCTTTAGTAGAGAGCTGGAGCTTTGAACCAGCAAAGCGACCCTTAACCAACCTGACCACACACACGAGAGAGAGAGAGAGATAGATATTAACAACACTGTAGTGGTAATGGCTGGGAATGGGAAGGATCCTGAGGTATGGTGTGATGATAAAATTGTGTTGGGGGTACAAAACTACAGAGAGAGGGGACCGATGACTCTTTGAAGAAGAGGACCTCCTACTACTCACCGAAGTTACCTTTTGGAAGCAGTTCCATCATTGTTTCCCATTCCTATTCATTTCTCCATTTTATCCTTTTGGGGTGTACCCAACTCAAAATTTTCCTTGCTTTTTTTTTTTTTTCCTCTTACGCCAAGAACAAGGGAAGGCCCAAAATCTCAATTGCTCTTTACCAATTATTAACTACAACAAACCCTAAGCGTGGTCCCAACCCAACCCATAGATTTCTATCCTGCTGCAAGATTTCCTTCGTCACTATTTTATTCGTCTCTTGTTTGGAACTGTTGGCCATGATACATCTAGATATTGAAGTAAGTTGGAGAACAACACTAAACCTATTAATAATTAATTCGTTAATAACTTATTAAACATTACTATTGTTATGCAATTGTAGATAATAAAGAGGAATTTTATTTATTACAAATTTCTGAATTTATTTTAACCTCTAGAGAATCTACTTATACGCCTACTTACCACACACCTGCAAGATTGTGATTTACTTCCAATCCATACTCTGTCTTCTTTGGTAATCACGTAATTAATGAATCTATAATTAGGGCACCGGAAATACTCGAACAATGCCTCGTAAATATAACTACAAGATCCGTTGCCATGTAAATATACATATCGTGCTCGAAAAGTTTGTTCTCACTGTACACTAACATAATTGTTGTCGCTAGAAATGTGTTACATCTAAAATTTCCACATCATATCTGTAGCTACTTGGTTTAGTAGTGAAGTCTCTTTGTAGTTGTACGAGAGGTCAGAAATTTGACTCCCACAGATATCACATATATTACATCACTTGGTGATGGTTTATCATAGTTAAGTGTTTGAATGTAATATATATCAATTACCATTTACAAAAAAAAAAAAATTCCACATCATGATCCCATTTAGGTCAAGGATCGTAAATACGTCTCAAACACGTGCATGTTATGCAACCGCGTGATTAACAATTATACGGTGGCCATGATTGCACCTCCACTATTTTATTTGGCTTGATATATATATTTATTTGATGTACTATTGTATGTGACATATTATAGAAAGAATAGCCTTTTGATATATTTTGTTTGGTTGGTGTTCCCCTGAGTATGCTCTCGAGGCATTATTTTGTTCCAAAAAATTGCAAATAAATGTAAGAACAAGCTAAGAAGATGTATTATTTATTGAGATAAGACTCTAGTTTAAGTCCAAATACAACCAGCTGATTTCTATATCGACAAAGAATCAAACATTCAAAGATTTCCAAACTACGGAAACCAACATATACACGACTTCAAATAATTTTAAAAACCAATGGTACATCCATATGCATTTAAAGCATTTTCTATTATAAATGTGGGAAGAATGCGTTGGATGCCATCCTTGACCATCAATTTCAATATTAATATAACTCTAAAAATGTGCAAGCAATGAACTTGTCTTATCTTAATCAGGCACTTGAAAACCTTTTAAGGAGTAAACAAATGAAGTTTAATATTCTTGATTTTTAAATAATAAGGGTTTTATGGAGGTGGGTCTTAATGGCTCCACTGCAATTAGGACTTTTGCTGACTAATGGTTTTTTGGCCATCTAGTTGCCATATCGAAAAGTCCATTTAAGTGTTTTCTCTGCCAAAAATCGAGAACTTAGTACTTCAAAGTATCCTCAAGATCAATTATCAGATTGTTTTTTGTCTAGATTACTGCATAATGTAGGTAGTTGATATAGGTTTTATGTCTAGATTTCATATTAGTATGGTAATTTATCATCTTTTCACTAGTCCATCCTTTGACCAGTGATTGAATTGGACCTGTGTATTCCCGACATGGCATGATTATATGAAGACAACACATTATAATCATGTTTAAATTTATCTTAATTGTGTCTCATATACTAATCATATCTATTTGTTAGACATGATTATTAAACATATTATTTTCATTCAATGTGAAAAATTCAATAAGTACATGATAAATACAGGTTATCGAATCGTGTATATGGTATACGACTACCCGTTTATACGTTAGGTACATGCTATTATTTTGGTACCCGTTTAATCATGTAAGGTTGGATCTTGCAAGCGATGGATTAAATCCGTTTGGTACAATGAGTATTGCTCATAGTACATGGCCAATTATTCTCATGCCATACAACGTGCCACCTTGGTTGTGTATGAAGCAGTCATATTTCATTATGTCATTACTCATATTAGGTCCAAAGGCACTGGAGAATAACATTGATGCTTACTTGCAGCCATTGATTGAAAAGCTAAAACAATTATGGAATAGTGGTGTAGTAACTTATGATGTTTCAACTAAGCAAAGTTTTACTATACGTGCTTCTCTAATGTGGACTATAAATGATTTTCCAGCCTATAGCTATCTCTTAGGTTGGAGTACAAAAGGCAAATATGCATGTCCATGTTGTCACAAAGACACACAATCTTGCTACTTGAAGCATAGTAGGAAAGAGTGCTTTACGGGTCATCGAAGGTTCTTGGATTTTAATCATTGTTATCGTCGTGATGAAAAGCATTTTGACAATGCACTAGAATGGAAAGGGACACCTAAGCCACTCTCTGGGAATGATGTGCTAGAGTTGTTGGATGGTTACGAGAATATCACTTTTGACAATAAATTTGTTATCTATGTTGATGAATTAGGTGTAAGCCGTAAGTGAAAGATTAATGATGTTATTGATCCAAAATTACCATATGGATGGAAAAAAATTAGCATTTTCTTTGATTTGCGCATGTACAAGGGTTGGAAGAAGTAGCAGACAACGTGATTTGGTTGTCTTGAGGACCATATCCTAAAGTCATGACATATGGTGGATATTGTATCAATGGTTTCTGTTTTCATTGTAAAAGTTTAGAAGTTACACGAAGAACACAAAAAGTGTGGTGTGGTGTTGGATGCTAATACTTCTTGCTACAATAATTCTAGAGATCAAAATCCTACAGCTACAAAAAGTTATTGAGCTAGAATATGGCTCATCACTGCAGATTGTAGTCTTCAAATGTCAATGGTTTGATGAACAAACTGTGTAAGGTTTGAGAAAAGATCAATACAATTTTACTTGTATTAATTTTAGTTGATGTTGTCATGAGGAAGATCCTTTCATTCTTGTATCTCAAGCACAACAGTGTTTTTACATTAAGGATCCAACTGAAACCAATTGGCATATCGTAGTACGAAGGCCACCACCAGATTTGTATGATATGCCGGACATTGAATATGAGTTTAATACTTATAGACATAATGTTTGAAACTTCCAATAATGAGGAAGTTCCTTGGGTCAGAGGCAATGGAGAAGGGATTACCGTCCCAATTACTTCAGACATGGCTGAATTAAATGCATTAGATACTTGATTGCTCCAAAAAAAATTGTTATTATGTATCTAAGAGTTTTTATAATTTTATGAGTCAGATAGAATAAAATTTATTTTGATGACATTTTCTTTATGGTATTTGTAGACACCTCGATTTTGAAGTCACTTGGCAGCAGGCTCCTCCGGTTAATGCTCTGGTCGCGACCACCAACATCCTAGCCCATACAGGTCCCAATCAGACCCACACTAGCCCACCTGGCCACCTGACCCAATAAAACACTTAATCTAACTTAAAATCCACTGAAAAACAAATAAAACACTTAATCCAGCTAAAATCCACCTAAAATCCAACAAAACCCTAATAAAGACCCTAATCAAACAAAATCAGATCAAATCCACTTAAAAATCTAGCAAAAACCCTAATCCACTTAAAACCCACTTAAATCAACTTAAAATCCAATAAAACTCTAATTAATCAAA
>JAMKQA010013882.1:0-13974 GCA_024699735.1 Posidonia australis
GTTGGTACCTTATAGCCTAGGAACAAACTTCTATCCTTTTCTCGAGACTCCTCTGATCCGGAGGAGATCCGAGACGTTGGTTCCATATAGCGTAGGACTAACCATCTATCTTTGTCTCGAGACTCCTCTGATCTGGAGGATATCCGAGTCATAGGTTCCTTATAGCCTAGGACCTACCGTCTATCCATTTCTCGAGACTCCTCTGATCCGGAGGAGATCCGAGTCGTTGGTTCCTTATAGCCTAGGACGAACCTTCCATCCTTTTCTCGAGACTCCTCAGATCTGGTGGAGATCATAGACGTTGGTTCCTTATAGCCTAGGAACAACCATCTATCTATTTCTCGAGACTAATCTGATCTGGAGGAGATCCGAGTCGTTGGTTCCTTATATCCTAGCACCAACCATCCTCAAGTAAACAGACAGAGCAGTCGCACATCAAAACAGGCAAGCTACAGACAAGAACGAATCTCCTGGTTAGCAAGCAAGTTGCACGTAGCCATTATTCCTTTTCTCGAGACTCTTCTGATCCGGAGGAGATCAGAGTCATTGTTCCTTATAGCCTAAGACCAACTATCTATCCTTTTCTCGAGACTCCTATAACCCGGTGTAGATCTGAGTCATTTGTTCCTTGTAGCCTAGGACCAACCATCCATCCATTTCTTTTGACTCCTCTGATCCGGAAATGGTCCAAGTCGTTGGTTCCTTATAGCCTAGGACCAACCCACTATCCTTTTCTCGAGACACCTCTGATCCAGTGGAGATTCGAGTCATTATTTCCGTATAGCGTCGGACCAACCATCCATCCATTTCTCGAGACTCCTCTGATGTGGAGGTGATCCGAGTCGTTGGTTCCTTGTAGCCACTGACCAACCTTCTATCCTTTTCACGAGACTCCTCTGATCTGGAGGAGATCTGAGTCGTTGATTCCTTATAGCCTAGGACCAACTATCCATCTGTTTCTCGAGACTCTTCTTATTCGAAGGAGATCCGAGTCGTTGGTTCCTAATATCTAGGACCGACCATCTGTCCTTTTCTTGAGACTCCTCTAATCCGGAGAAGATCCGAGTCGTTGGTTACTTATAGCCAAGGACCAACTATCTATCCTTTTCTCGAGATTCCTCTGATCCGAGGGAGATCCGTGTCGTCGGTTCCTTATAGCCTAGGACTAACAATCCATCCATTTCTTGAGTCTCCTCTGATCCGGAGGAGATCCAAGTCGTTGGTTCCTTATAGCATAGGACCAACATTCAATTCTTTTCTCGAGACTCCTGTGGTTCGGAGGAGATCCGAGTCGTTGGTTCCTAATAGCCTTGGACCTTCTATCCCTCCTTTCCGCGAGACTCCTCTGATCTGGAGGAGATCCGAGTCGTTGGTTCCTTATAGCCAAGGACCAACCATCTATCCATTTCTCGAGACTCCTCTGATCCGAAGGAGATCCTAGTCGTTGGTTCCCTCGAGCCTAGGACCAACCATCCATCAATTTCTCGAGACTCCTCTGAATCGGAGGATATCCGAGTCGTAGCTTACATATAGCCAAGGACCAACCATCTATTCTTTTCTTGAGACTCTTCTAATTCGGAGGAGATCCGAGTCGTTGGTACCTTATAGCCTAGGAACAAACTTCTATCCTTTTCTCGAGACTCCTCTGATCCGGAGGAGATCCGAGACGTTGGTTCCATATAGCGTAGGACCAACCATCTATCTTTGTCTCGAGACTCCTCTGATCTGGAGGATATCCGAGTCATAGGTTCCTTATAGCCTAGGACCTACCGTCTATCCATTTCTCGAGACTCCTCTGATCCGGAGGAGATCCGAGTCGTTGGTTCCTTATAGCCTAGGACGAAACTTCCATCCTTTTCTCGAGACTCCTCAGATCTGGTGGAGATCATAGACGTTGGTTCCTTATAGCCTAGGAACAACCATCTATCTATTTCTCGAGACTAATCAGATCCGGAGGAGATCCGAGTCGTTGGTTCCTTGTAGCCACTGACCAACCTTCTATCCTTTTCACGAGACTCCTCTGATCTGGAGGAGATCTGAGTCGTTGATTCCTTATAGCCTAGGACCAACTATCCATCTGTTTCTCGAGACTCTTCTTATTCGAAGGAGATCCGAGTCGTTGGTTCCTTATATCTAGGACCGACCATCTGTCCTTTTCTTGAGACTCCTCTAATCCGGAGGAGGTCCGAGTCGTTGGTTCCTTACAGCCTAGGACCAACTATCCATCCTTTTCTCGAGACTCCTCTAATCCGGAGAAGATCCGAGTTATTGGTTACTTATAGCCAAGGACCAACTATCTATCCTTTTCTCGAGACTCCTCTAATCCGGGGGTGATCCGAGTCGTTGGTTCCTTATTGCCTAGGACTAACAATCCATCCTTTTCTCGAGTCTCCTCTGATGCGGAGGAGATCCGAGTCGTTGGTTCCTAATAGCGTAAGGCCAACCTTCAATCTTTTCTCGAGTCTCCTGTGATTCGGAGGAGATCCGAGTCGTTGGTTCCTAATAGCCTTGGACCAACTATCCCTCCATTCCTCGAGACTCCTCTGATCTGGAGGAGATCCGAGTCGTTGGTTCCTTATAGCCAAGGACCAACCATCTATCTGTTTCTCGAGACTCCTCTGATTCGAAGGAGATCCGAGTCGTTGGTTCCCTATAGCCTAGGACCAACCATCCATCCTTTTCTCGAGACACCTCCGATCCGTAGCATATCCGAGTCGTAGCTTACCTATAGCCAAGGACCAACCATCTATCCTTTTCTTGAGACTCTTCTAATCCGAAGGAGATCCGAGTCGTTGGTTCATTATAGCCTAGGACCAACCGTCTATCCTTTTCTTGAGACACCTCTGATCCGGAGGAGATCCTAGTCGTTGGTACCATGTAGCCTAGGAACAAACTTCTATCCTTTTCTAGAGACTCCTCTGATCCGGAGGAGATCCGAGATGTTGGTTCCATATAGCGTAGGACCAACCATCTATATTTTTCTCGAGACTCCTCTGATCTGGAGGATATCCGAGTCGTAGGTTCCTTATAGCCTAGGACCAACCGTCTATCCATTTCTTGAGACTCCTCTGATCCGGAGGAGATCCGAGTCGTTGGTTCCTTATAGCCTAGGACCAACCTTCCAACCTTTTCTCGAGACTCCTCAGATCTGGAGGAGATCCGAGACGTTGGTTCCTTATAGCCTAGGAACAACCATCTATCTATTTCTCGAGACTAATCAGATCCGGAGGAGATCTGAGTTGTTGGTTCCTTATATCCTAGGACCAACCATCCTCAAGTAAACAGACAGAGCAGTCGCACATCTAAACAGGCAAGCTATAGACAAGAACGAATCTCGTGGTTAGCAAGCTAGTTGCACGTTGCCATTATTCCTTTTCTCGAGACTCTTCTGATCTGGAGGAGATCAGAGTCATTGTTCCTTATAGCCTAAGACCAACTATCTATCCTTTTCCCGAGACTCCTATAATCCGGAGTAGATCCTAGTCGTTGGTTCCTTGTAGCCTAGGACCAACCATCCATCCATTTCTCCTAACTCCAGTGATCCGGAAATGGTCCAAGTCGTTGGTTCCATATAGCCTAGGACCAACCAACTATCCTTTTCTCGAGACTCCTCTGATCCGGTGGAGATCCGAGTCATTGTTTCCTTATAGCGTAGGACCAACCATCCATCCATTTCTCGAGACTCCTCTGATGTGGAGGAGATCCGAGTCGTTGGTTCCTTGTAGCCACTGACCAACCTTCTATCCTTTTCTCGAGACTCCTCTGATCCGGAGGGGATCCGAGACGTTGGTTCCATATAGCGTAGGACCAACCATCTATATTTTTCTCGAGACTCCTCTAATCTAGAGGATATCCGAGTCGTAGGTTCCTTATAACCTAGGACCAACCGTCTATCCATTTCTCGAGACTCCTCTGATCCGGAGGAGATCCGAGTCGTTGGTTCCTTATAGCCTAGGACCAACCTTCCATCCTTTTCTCGAGACTCCTCAGATCTGGAGGAGATCCGAGACGTTGGTTCCTTATAGCCTAGGAACAACCATCTATCTATTTCTCGAGACTAATCAGATCCGGAGGAGATCCGAGTTGTTGGTTCCTTATATCCTAGGACCAACCATCCTCAAGTAAACAGACAGAGCAGTCGCACATCTAAACAGGCAAGCTATAGACAAGAACGTATCTCGTGGTTAGCAAGCAAGTTGCACGTTGCCATTATTCCTTTTCTCGAGACTCTTCTGATCTGGAGGAGATCAGAGTCATTGTTCCTTATAGCCTAAGACCAACTATCTATCCTTTTCCCGAGACTCCTATAATCCGGAGTAGATCCTAGTCGTTGGTTCCTTGTAGCCTAGGACCAACCATCCATCCATTTCTCCTAACTCCAGTGATCCGGAAATGGTCCAAGTCGTTGGTTCCATATAGCCTAGGACCAACCTTCCTTCCTTTTCTCGAGACTCCTCAGATCTGGAGGAGATTCGAGACGTTGGTTCCTTATAGCCTAGGAACAACCATCTATCTATTTCTCGAGACTAATCAGATCCGGAGGAGATCCGAGTCGTTGGTTCCTTATATCCAAGGACCAACCAACTATCCTTTTCTCGAGACTCCTCTGATCCGGTGGAGATCCGAGTCATTGTTTCCATGTAGCGTAGGACCAACCATCCATCCATTTCTCGAGACTCCTCCGATGTGGAGGAGATCCGTGTCGTTGGTTCCTTGTAGCCACTGACCAACCTTCTATCCTTTTCTCGAGACTCCTCTGATCTGGAGGAGATCCGAGTCGTTGATTCCTTATAGCCTAGGACCAACTATCCATCCGTTTCTTGAGACTCTTCTTATACGGAGGAGATCCGAGTCGTTGGTTCCTTATACCTAGGACCGACCATCAGTCCTTTTCTCGAGACTCCTCTAATCCGGAGGAGGTTCGAGTTGTTGGTTCCTTATAGCCTAGGACCAACCAGCTATCCATTTCTCGAGACTCCTCTGATCAGAAGGAGATCCGAGTCATTGGTACCCTATTGCCTAGGAACAACATTCTATCAGTTACTTTAAACTCCTCTGATCCAGAGGAGATCCGAGTCGTCGGTTCCTTATAGCCTAGGACCAATCGTCTATCCTTTTTCCGAGACTACTCTGATCCGGAGGAGATCCGAGTCGTTGGTTCCTTATAACCAAGGACCAACTATCCATCCTTTTCTCGAGAATCCTCTGATCCGGAGGAGAACCGAGTCGTTGGTTCATTATATCCATGGACCAACCATCTATCCTTTTCCTGAGACTCCTTTGATCCGGAGGAGATCCGAGTCGTTGGTTCGTTAAAGCCTAGGACAAACCATCTATCCTTTTCACGAAACTCCTCTGATCCGGAGGAGATCCGAATCGTTGGTTCCTTATAGCCTAGGACCAACCTTCCATCCATTTCTCGAGACTCCTCCGATCCAAAGGAGATTCGAGTCATTGGTTCCTTATAGCCTAGGACAACCTATCTGTCCATTTCATGAGACTCCTCTAATCCGGAGGAGATCCGAGTTGTCGATTCCTTATAGCCATTGACCAACCATCCATCCTTTTCTCGAGACTCCTCTGATCCGTAGGAGATCCGAGTCGTTGGTTCCCTATACCCTAAGAGCAACCATCCATCCTTTTCTCAAGACTCCTCTGATCCGGAGAAGATCCGAGTCGTTGGTTCCTTATAGCCTAGGACCAAACTTCTATCCATTTCTCGAGACTCCTCCAATACGGAGGAGATCGAGTCGATGGTACCTTATAGCCTAGAACCAACTATCCATCCTTTTCTCGAGACTCCTCTGATTCAGAGGAGATCCGAGTCGTTGGTTACATATAGCCAAGGACCAACTATCTATCCTTTTCTCGAGACTCCTCTGATCCGGAGGAGATCCGTGTCGTTGGTTCCTTATAGCCTAGGACAAACAATCCCTCCTTTTCTCGAGTCTTCTTTGATCCGGAGGAGATCCGAGTCGTTGGTTCCATATAGCGTAGTACCAACGTTCAATTCTTTTCTCGAGACTCCGGTGATTCAGAGGAGATCTGAGTCGTTGGTTCCTAATAGCCTAGGACCAACTATCCCTCCTTTCCTCGAGACTCCTCTGATCCTGAGGAGATCCGAGTCGTTGGTTCCTTATAGCCAAGGACCAACCATCTATCCTTTTCTCGAGACTCCTCTGATCCGGTGGTGATCCGTGTCGTTGGTTCCCTATAGCCTAGGACCAACCATCCATCCTTTTCTCGAGACTCCTCCGATCCGGAGGATATCCGAGTCGTAACTTCCTTATAGCCAAGGACCAACCATCTATCCTTTTCTCGAGACTCCACTAATCCGGTGGAGATCCGACTCATTGGTTCCTTATAGCCTAGGACCAACTGTCTATCCTTTTCTCGAGACTCCTCTGATCCGGAGGAGATCCGAGTCATTCGTTCCTTATAACCTAGGAACAAACTTCTATCCTTTTCTCTAGACTCCTCTGATACGGAGGATATCCGAGACATAGGTTCCTTATAGCCCAGGACCAACCGTCTATCCTTTTCTCGAGACTCCTCTGATCCGGTGGAGATCCAAGTCGTTGGTTCCTTATAGCCTCGGACCAACCATCCCTCCTTTTCTCGAGACTTCACAGATCCAGAGGAGATCCGAGACGTTGGTTCCTTATAGCCTAGGAACAACCATCTATCTATTTCTCGAAACTAATCTGATCCGGAGGAGATCCGAGTCATTGGTTCCATATATCCTAGGACCAACCATCCTCAAGTAAACAGACAGAGCAGTTGCACCTCAAAACAGGCAAGCTACAGACAAGAACGAATCTCTTGGTTAGCAAGCAAGTTGCACGTAGCCATTATTCCTTTTCTTGAGACTCTTCTGATCCAGAGGAGATCTGAGTCGTTGGTTCCTTATAGCCTAAGACCAACTATCTATCCTCTTCCCGAGACTCCAATGATCCGGAGAAGATCCGAGTCGTTGGTTCCTTATAGCCTAGGACCAACCATCCATCCATTTCTCGAGACTCCTTTGATTCGGAAATGGTCCGAGTCGTTGGTTCCTTATAGCCTAGGACCAACAAACTATGCTTTTCTCGAGACTCTTCTGATCCGAGTCGTTGTTTCCTTATAGCATAGGACCAACCATCCATCCTTTTCTCGAGACTCCTCTGATGCGGAGGATATCTGAGTCGTTGGTTCCTTGTAGCCTATGAGCAACCTTCTATCCTATTCTCGAGACTCCTCTAGTCTGGAGGTGATCTGAGTTGTTGATTCCTTATAGCCTAGGACCAACTATCCATCCGTTTCTTGAGACTCTTCTGATTCGGAGGTGATCTGAATTGTTGGTTCCGTATACCTACGACCGACCTTCTGTCCTTTTCTCGTGACTCCTCTGATCCGGAGGAGGTCCGAGTCGTTGGTTCCTTATAGCCTAGGACTAACCATCTATCCATTTCTCGAGACTTCTCTGATCAGGAGGAGACTCGAGTCATTGGTACCTTATAGCCTAGGAACAACATTCTATCCATTTCTTTAAACTCCTTTGATCTGGAGGAGATCCGAGTCGTCGGTTCCTTATAGCCTAGGACCAACCTTCTATCCTTTCCGCGAGACTCATCTGATCCGGAGGAGATCCGAGTCATTGGTTCCTTATAGCCTAGGACAAACTATCCATCCTGTTTTTGAGACACCTCTGATCTGGAGGAGATCCGTGTCATTGGTTCTTTATAGCCAAGGACCAACCATCCAACCTTTTCTCGAGACACCTCTAATCTGGAAAAGAACCGAGTAGTTGGTTCCTTACAGCCTAGGACCAACCTTCTATCCTTTTCTCGAGACTCCTCTGATCCGGAGGAGATCCGAGTCGTTGGTTCCTTATAGCCGAGGACCAATCGTCCATCCTCTTCTCGAGACTCCTCTGATCCGGAGGAAATCCGAGTCATTGGTTCCATATAGCCTAGGACAACCTATCTGTCCATTTCTAGAGACTCCTCTGATCCGCTGGAGATCCAAGTTGTCGGTTCCTTATCCCATTGACCAACCATTCATCCTTTTCTCGATACTCCTCCGATCTGATGGAGAACAGAGTCGTTGGTTCCCGATACCCTAGGACCAACCATCCAACCTTTTCTCGAGACTCCTCTGATCCGGAGGAGATCCGAGTCGTTGGTTCCTTATAGCGTAGGACCAAACTTCTATCCATTTTTCGAGACTCCTCTGATCCGAAGGAGATCCGCGTCGTTGGTTACATATCGCCAAGGACCAACTATCTATCCTTTTCTCGAGACTCCTCTAACCCGGGGGAGATCTGTGTCGTTGGTTCCTTATAGCCTAGGACTAACAATCTATCCTTTTCTCGAGTCTTCTTTGATCCAGAGAAGATCCGAGTCGTTGGTTCCTTATAGCGTAGGACCAACCTTCAATTCTTTTCTCGAGACTCCTGTGATTTGGAGGAGATTCGAGTCGTTGGTTCCTAATAGCCTAGGACCAACAATCCCTCCTTTCCTCAGGACTCCTCTGATCCGAAGGAAATCCGAGTCGTTGGTTCCTTATAGCCAAGGACCAGCCATCTAACCTTTTCTCGAGACTCCTCTGATCCGCAGGAGATCCGAGTCGTTGGTTCCCTATAGCCTAGGACCAACCATCCATCCTTTTCTCGAGACTCCTCTGATCCGGAAATGGTCTGAGTCGTAGGTTCCTTATAGCCTAGGACCAACAAACTATCCTTTTCTCGAGACTCCTCTGATCTGGTGGAGATCCGAGTCATTGTTTCCTTATAGCGTAGGACCAACCATCCATCCTTTTCTCAAGACTCCTCTGATGCAGAGGATATCTGAGTCGTTGTTTCCTTGTAGCCTTTGAGCAACCTTCTATCCTTTTCTCGAGACTCCTCTGATCTGGAGGAGATCTGAGTCGTTGATGCCTTATAGCCTAGGACCAACTATCCATCCGTTTCTCGAGACTCTTCTGATTCAGAGGTGACCTGAGTCGTTAGTTCCGTATACCTACGATCGACCATTTGTCCTTTTTTCGAGACTCCTCTGATCTGGAGGGGGTCCAAGTCGTTGGTTCCTTATAGCCTAGGACTAACCATCTATCCATTTCTCGAGACTCCTCTGATCAGGAGGAGACTCGAGTCATCGGTACCTTATAGCCTAGGAACAACATTCTATCCATTTCTTTAAACTGCTTTGATCTGGAGGAGATCCGAGTCGTTGGTTCCTTATAGCCTAGGACCAACCTTCTATCCTTTCCTCGAGACTCATCTGATCCGGAGGAGATCCGAGTCGTTGGTTCCTTATAGCCTAGGACAAACTATCCATCCTGTTTTCGAGACACCTCTGATCTGGAGGAGATCTGTGTCGTTGGTTCTTTATAGCCAAGGACCAACCATCCAACCTTTTCTCGAGACACCTCTAATCCTGAGGAGATCCGAGTTGTTGGTTCCTTACAGCCTAGGACCAACCTTCTATCCTTTCCTCGAGACTCCTCTGATCTGGAGGAGATCCGAGTCGTTGGTTCCTTATAACTGAGGACCAACCATCCATCCTCTTCTCGAGACTCCTCTGATCCAGAGGAGATCCGTGTCATTGGTTCCATATAGCCTAGGACAACCTATCTGTCCATTTCTAGAGACACCTCTGATCCGCAGGAGATCCGAGTTGTCGGTTCCTTATAACCATTGACCAACCACCCATCCTTTTCTCGATACTCCTCCGATCCGAAGGAGAACCGAGTTGTTGGTTCTCGATACCCTAGGACCAACCATCCATCCTTTTCTCGAAACTCCTCTGATCCGGAGGAGATTCGAGTCATTGGTTCCTTATAGCCTAGGACCAAACTTCTATCCGTTTCTCGAGACTACACCAATCCGGAGGAGATCGAGTCGTTGGATCCTTATAGCGTAGGACCAATTATCCATCCTTTTCGTGAGACTCCTCTGATCCGGAGGAGATTCGAGTCGTTGGTTACTTATAGCCAAGCGCCAACTATCTATCCTTTTCTCGAGACTCCTCTAATCCATAGGAGATCCGTATCGTTGGTTACTTAAAGCCTCGGACCAACCATCCATCCTTTTCTCGAGACTCCTCTGATCCAGGGGAGATCCGAGTCGTTGGTTCCTTAAAGCGTAGGACCAAACTTCAATTCTTTTCTCGAGACTCCTCTGATCCGGAGGAGATCCGAGTCGTTGGTTCCTAATAGCCTAGGACCAGCTATCCCTCCTTTAATCGAGACTACTCTGATCTGGTGGAGATTCGAGTTGTTGGTTCTTTATAGCCGTGGACCAACCAACAATCCTTTTCTCGAGACTCCTCCGATCCGGAGGAGATCCGAGTCGTTGGTTCCGTATAGCCTAGGACTAACCATCCATCCTTTTCTCGAGACTCCTTTGATCCGGTGGAGATCCAAGTCGTTGGTTCCTTATGGCCAAGGAAGAAACTTCTATCCGTAGCTCGAGACTCCTCCGATACGGAGGAGATCCGAGACGTTGGATCCAAATAGCCTAGGACCAACCCACTATCCTTTTCTCGAGTCTCCTCTAATCCGGAGGAGATCCGAGTCATTGGTTCCTTATAGCCTAGGACCAACCATCTATCCTTTTTTCGAGTCTCCTCTGATCGTGAGGAGATCCAAGTAGTTGGTTCCTTATAGCCTAGGACCAACCATCAATCCCTTTCTCGAGACTCCTCCGTTCCGGAGGAGGTCCGAGTCGTTGGTTCCTTATACCCTAGGACCAACCTTCCATCCTTTTCTCGAGACTCCTCTGATCCGGATGAGATCCGAGACGTTGGTTCCTTATGGCCTAGGACCAACCATCTATCCTTTTCTCGAGACTCCTCTGATCCGGAGGAGATCCGAGTCGTTGGTTCCTTATAGCCTAGGACCAACCATCCTCAAGTAAATAGATAGAGCAGTCGCACATCAAAACTGTCAAGCTACAGACAAGAATGAATCCCCTGGTTAGCAAGCAAGTTGCATGTAGCCCTTATTCTTTCTGTTCCGGAGGAGATCTGAGTCGTTGGTTCCTTATAGCCTAAGACCAACAATCTATTCTTTTCGCGAGACTCCTCCGATCCGGAGGAGAACCGAGTCGTTGGTTCCTTTTAGCCTTGGACCAACCATCCATCCATTTCTCTTGACTCCTCCGATCCGAAAATGGTCCGATTCGTTGGTTCCTTATAGCCTAGGACCAACCAACTATCCTTTTCTCGAGGCTCCTCTGATCCGGAGGAGATCCGAGTCGTAGGTTCCGTATAGCCTAGGACCAACCATCCATCCTTTTCTCGAGACTCCTCTGATCCGGAGGAGATCCGAGTCGTTGGTTCCTTATTGCCTAGGAACAACCTTCTATCCTTTTCTCGAGACTCCTTTGATTTGGAGGAGATCCGAGTCGTTGGTTCCTTATAGCCTTGGACCAACTATCCATCCTTTTGTCGAGACTCTTTTGACTAGGAGGAGATCCGAGTCGTTGGTTCCTTATAGCCATGGAACGACCATCTGTCCTTTTCTCGAGACTCCTCTGATCCATAGGAGGACCGAGTCGTAGGTTCCTTATAGCCATGGACCAACCATCTATCCTTTTCTCGAGACTCCACTAATCCGATGGAGATCCGAGTCGTTGGATCCTTATATCCTAGGACCAACCGTCAATCCTTTTCTCGAGACTCCTCTTATCCGGAGGAGATCCGAGTCGTTGGTTCCATATAGCCTAGGAACAAATTTCTATCCTTTTCTCAAGACTCCTCTGATCCGGAGGAGATCCGGGACGTTGGTTCCATATAGCGTAGGGCCAACCATCTATCCATTTCTTGAGACTCCTCTGATCTGGAGGATATCCGAGTCATAGGTTCCTTATAGCCTAGGACCAACCGTCTATCCTTTTCTCGAGACTCCTCTGATCTAGAGGAGATCCGACTCGTTGGTTCCTTATAGCCTACGACCAACCTTCAGTCCTTTTCTCGAGACTCCTCCGATCCGGAGGAGATCCGAGACGTTGGTTTCTTATAGCCTAGGAACAACCATCTATCTTTTTCACGAGACTAATCTGATCCGAAGGAGATCTGAGTCGTTGGTTCCTTATTGCCTAGGACCAACCATCGTCAAGTAAACAGACAAAGCGGTCGCACATCAAAACAGGCTAGCTATAAACAAGAACGAATCTCTTGGTTAGCAAGAAAGTTGCACGTAGCCATTATTCCTTTTCTCGAGACTCTTCTGATCCGGAGGACATCTGAATCGTTGGTTCCTTATAGCCTAAGACCAACTATCTATCCTTTTCCCGAGACTCCTCTGATCCGCAGTAGATCCGAGTCGTTGGTTCCTTATAGCCTTGGACCAACCATCCATCCATTTCTCGAGACTCCTCCGATCCAGAAATGGACCAAGTCGTTGGTTACTTATAGCCTAGGACCAACCCACTATCCTTTTCTCGAGAATCCTCTAATCCAGTGGAGATCCGAGTCGTTGTTTCCTTATAGCGTAGGACCAACCATCCATCCTTTTCTCGAGACTCCTCTGATCCGGGGGAGATCCGAGTCGTCGGTTCCTTATAGCCTTTGACCAACCTTCTATCCTTCTCTCGAGACTCCTTTGATCTAGAGGAGATCCGAGTCGTTGGTTCCTTATAGCCAAGGACCACTACCCATCCTTTTCTCGAGAATCTTCTGATTCAGGGGAGATCCGAGTCGTTGGTTCCTTATAACTTGGACCGACCATCTGTCCTTTTCTCGAGACACCTCTGATCCGGAGGAGGTCCGAGTCATTGGTTCCTTATAGCCTAGGACCAACCTTCAATCCTTTTCTTTAAACTCCTCTGATCCGGAGGAGATCCGAGTCGTCGGTTCCATATAGCCTAGGACCAACCTTCTATCCTTTTGTTTAGACTCCTCCGATCAGGAGGAGATCCAAGTCATTGGTACCTTATAGCCTAGGACCAACATTCTATCCATTTCTTTAAACTCCTCTGATCCGGAGGAGATCCGAGTCGTTGGTTCCTAATAGCCTTGGACAAACTATCCATCCTGTTTTCGAGACACCTCTGATTCGAAGGAGATCTGTGTCGTTGGTTCTTTATAGCCAAGGACCAACCATCCAAACTTTTCTTGAGACACCTCTAATCCGGAGGAGATCTGAGATGTTGGTTCCTTACAGCCTAGGACAAACCTTCTATCCTTTTCTCGAGACTCCTCTGATCCGGAGGAGATCCGAGTCGTTGGTTCCTTAATACCATGGATCAGCTCTCCCTCCTTTCCTCGAGACTACTCTGATCTGGTGGTGTTCCGAGTCATTGGTTCTTTATAGCCATGGACCAACCATCGATCCTTTTCTCGAGACTCCTCCGATCCGGAGGAGATCCGAGTTGTTGGTTCCATATAGCCTAGGACCAACCATCCATCCTTTTCTCGAGGCTCCTCTGATCTGGAGGAGATCCAAGTCGTTGGTTCCTTATATCCTAGCAACAAACTTCTATCCGTTGCTCGAGACTCCTCTGATCTAGAGGAGATCCGAGACTTTGGTTCCATATAGCCTAGGACCAACCCTCTATCCTTTTCTCGAGACTCCTCTGTTTCGGAGGAGATCCGAGTCGTTGGTTCCATATAGCCTAGGACCAACCATCTATCCTTTTCTCGAGACTCCTCCGATCCGGAGGTGGTCCCAGTCGTTGGTTCCTTATAGCCTAGGACCACCCTTCCATCCTTTTTTCGAGACTCCTCTGATCCAGAGGAGATCCGAGTCGTTGGTTCCTTATAGCGTAGGACCAACAATCCATCCTTTTCTCGAGACTCCTCTGATCCGGAGGAGATCCGAGTCGTTGGTTAATTATAGCCAAGGACCAACAATCTATCCTTTTCTCGAGACTCCTCTGATCCGGAGGAGATCTGTGTCGTTGGTTCCTTATAGCCTAGGACCAACCATCCATCCTTTTCTCGAGACTCCTCTGATCCGGAGGAGATCCAAGTCGTTGGTTCCTTATATCCT
>JAMKQA010013883.1:0-15131 GCA_024699735.1 Posidonia australis
CCTAATGGGCTTGTGTGGGCTTGTGTGGGCCTAATGGGCTTGTGTGGGCTTGTGCGGGCCTAAGTGGGCTAGGATTTTGGTGGTTGCAACCAGAGCATCAACTGGAGGAGCCTGCTGCCAAGTGACTTCAAAATCGGGGTGTCTACAAGTTAAAACCCGAATTCAAAACTAAAATCAAAAATCAAATTTAAATTACAAAGCCTAAATTAAAAACCTAAAAGCAAAACCCTAAAATCCATTTAAAAACCTTAAAAACAAAACCCTAAAACAAAAATAAAAAAAAACCAGAAAACCCTAAAACCCTATGCCCAATTCGCTGCCTAATAAGCCCAGTTAATTCTTAAACCAAAAACCTTATAAAAGAGGAAAATAATTCCGACGATCGCCTCTCGCGACCCCCGCAGTCTCCGACGAGATCTCCAGCGGTCAATCCCGTGAACTCCGGAGCGTATCCTCAACCTCCCGTGATCTTCGGACCTTCCTCCTCCATCACGCACTTCATCTAGCGGCGCTGGCCCCTGGAGTAAGAGGATTCATGACGGAAGAGGGCTCTGTCGGAGTTTAAAACCCCTGCCGCCGACTGACCAGAGGGGGATCGACTTCCATCTACTTCCAGCCCTCTCCAAGCGAGCATAGAGTCCACCCTTGGGACCCAGTATCCCCCCACGCATCCAGAGCACCCTTTTCACCCTTTTTCGCATCCCAGAGCCTCCAACCACCATCGCCGGAGCTACGCCCAAAGGGATGCCATCGAGCTCCGCCGGGAGAGACACGCCTCTCAGGTAACTTCCTCTCCTCTTCCTAGGATAGAAGCATGCCCCTTAGGTCCCCTTTGGCTCCCTAGGATGTGCCACAGTGGTGCGGAGCCTCCTGTGCGCCGTCATCCCCATCTCTGGTGGTGGGTTCACCACCATCGGCGAGGCCCTTGGCGTCTGGATCGAGGTGAGACCCTTGGGGTCACTCCTCCCTCTCCTTCCTCCTCTTCCCAGAGCTCCCTTGCTCTGGAGGAGCCTCTCTAGCATCTTGCGAACCTGGAGATCCCCTGCAGTCGTCGTTGCCCTGTCGACCGTCGACCGCCGTCGAGGTGGCGTTGGAGTTCACCAGACACCCCCGCTCCGCGCCGCTACATCAGAGACCTCAACCATATCTCCACGAATCCCTCTGCATTGTCACGCCACCGCTTGGACATCCATAGCGCTCCGACGACTCGCCGTTGCCATCACCGCCGACGCCTAGGTGGGAGGAATACCTCGGATCTCCTTGCACTTCACCGACGCTCCCCAAACCCTCGCCATGACTCCTCGATGCTCCTCGGACCGTCGCCGTGCCGCTTCAGCCACTGGGTCATCGTCAGCCACCTCGCCGTCACCTTCCCCGGCACCGACAGAGCACCTTGTCGGAGCCAGAGGTGGGCAGGCCTCCCCAGTCCCTTTCGATGAGCTAGAGATCGTCGTCGAGCCTCACTCCAGCCTCTGGGACCATCGCTCCTCTCCCTCCGCTGTTGGATCATCGCCGGAGCACTCGCCGAAGGGGTAACGTTGGTGATCCTCTGGTGATCTTCGAAAGGGAATGTTTTAGGCCTAGGCCCTTTAGTTCTAACTTTTTATTCTTAGATCCTTGGGTTAATACGTTTAGGTCCTCTTTCATTTAATTTAGGTCCTGATTTTTTATATTTCTGTCCCTGTAGTTTTAAAAAAAACTTTCAATCTTTTATTATCACTATAAGTTTTGCATATAATCCCCTTCATATTTGGATTTTTCATTATTAATGCATTCATGAATGTTTTATCATGCTTAGGCCCTTGTTTTCATATTTTCTTTGCATTTAAATCTTGATATTTTGCTCTGAGCCTCTAAAACTTTTAGAAATGAGTTTTTTTTGTGCATTTTGCATCCTAGACCCTAGGAAACCTCATAATTACACTAACAGTATAAAAGCCTAATTTTTATCACATTCAGGCCTTGAAATTTTGCATATAAGTCCCTGAGTTCTTAATAAACAATCCCTGAGCATAGGAGATTTGCATCGAGACCCTTAGATTAGTTTTAAATCCGTCATTTAGGGTTTTAAATGTTTTCTTGCATATTTTTGATATTTTTCACTCATTGCATCTCACATTTTGCATTTAATCATAGATTCCATTTCGAAATCATGCTTTCACTGTGAATTGACCTTTACTCTCACATTTTAATCACATTCACACTTATGTGTGAATTTTGCACTTTAGACCCTGAGTTTTCAGGAAATTACCGAAGTGCAATTTTCACACATCTCAGTGCCACATTCACATTTGATCCATCATCTGCATGTTAGAATAGAAGTCATGAATACATTTTTAATCTAAATTCTCATCCTTTTGTGAATTTTACATTTCAGTCCTCGTGTTTGTCCTTTACTGTATTTACATTATTTCATGGTTTTTAGGATATTATTCTTTTCACATTTTTCTCACTAATAAAATCTTCTGGACATTTGACATGACTTAGATCATGCATCATCCCCATGCATGCATTTATCACAACTGACCATGAAAATGACCAAATTGCCCCCCTGTGCCACTAATTTATGCACATGCATTTTAATTTTCGCACTTAGCCTTCATAATCCTTGTCCAAGTCATCACTTAGCATTTTTTACACATTTGGGCATTTATTCATCCATTTCATATAGTTTTCACCACATTTGCGCATCAGTCCCTCCTTTTTAAGTGAGTATGCATCTCATGTGTTTCTTTATTGGATTTTTCTCCACTTTGTTTTCGGAGTCCCTCGCCTTACATTTGATTTGATTCTCTTTAATTTTACATTTCAGATTTTTGTTTTAATTTGGATTTCATCGCCCGAGGGCGTACACAAACTAATCGAAAGGCCCACATTGGCCAACTTGTGGATTATTTCTCTTCTATGATTTTCACGACATTTTTTTCACGATTCCAAGGACTTAGGTTGGCCCCATTCTTATCTTTTTGACATCAGTGTGATTTTTCCGAACATTTTGTCCAAAAACATTGTCATTTTATGTGATTTTCTTCGCATGTCGTCGTTTGTCTGTTTTATGTGGGTTTCCTTGCTATTTTCCCATTCTAATCTCCATGGTGTTTTCTGTGCTTATAATGATTTGAGTTTGTTGTATTTTCGATTCCTTTGACATTGATGCGATTTTATGAGTCATTATTTACAGAAACACTGCCATTTTATGTGAATTTCTTCACATGTCCAAGTTCACCCCTTTTGTGTGGACTTCTTTGCAATTTTTCCACCCGGATTTCTGCACTGTTTTTCATGACTCTGCTGACCAGAGTTGTTTACATTTTTGATCTTCTCGAGACCTGTATGATTTTCTAAACCATTCTTTGCAAAAACGTCGTTATTTCATGTGATTTTCTTTGTCGTGTTATATCTTGTGATTTCGTCATTTCATGTGGATTTCTTCGTATTTTTTGCATATCATCTTGCACATCCATCCAGTCTTGTCATGACATTCATATTAGCATGTTCAAAGCACGATATAGGCTTAGCAAGCATTCATCCAGCCTTTATGCAAGCGAATTAGATTAGAAAGACCGAGTTTTTCGGACGTACAAGGATGCCTAATACCTTCCTCGTGCGTAATAAGAATCCTTACCCATCCTCTGGTTAGCAGACATCTGGCCTTCACATTTGCATCTCATGCATCCAATCTCTTGTGGTTTTCCTCGTCTTTCCTTTAAAAGACTAGGTGGCAACTCCTTGTCTTTTTTCGTTTTATCCTATCTTGCGCCTTCGCCTTCTTGACATGGTTGTGATCTCCTCCCTCTGGTGCGACTTAGTGTCGGACCCGCGGGTTGGCATGGTTACAATACCCAAATTATTTATATATATAGACACACACACACACACACACACAATCTCCATCATATTTGAGCTTGTGTATTATCGACATTATATTCGATAATATGTGTGGTTTATCTGACATTTTCCTTGACGTTATACATGAAAAATATAGGTTAATCTGAACATCATATTTGAACGTACATGATTACATAGAATTTCTTTCTCATTTATTTTGGAATATGCGTATGATGATTGTAACGAGGTTCTTTTATGGTAATCAACAAACCCTCATCTGAAGTAGTCTGGGAGAAGTTTGAATATTGAAAAAATTATGATAATACCTCGAGATGTGTTGAAAATTACAAATTCCACAGGGGCGTAAAAATAACCCACAAACACACGTTATAACTATTATAATAGCCCAATGACACTATTAGGATACCACTTTGACATCAAATAAGAGGTTTAAGTCTATTTGTATATTTCCAATAATGGGGAAAAGTACAGCGAGATGGATGAAATGGTAACTGCATGTAAGGAAGGTGAAAATAATGACATAATGATAGAAGAATAACATACTAATGACATAGGAAAAACAATAGACATACCTTATTATCTTTAACAGCTTTATTTGGCTTCTTCATCTGATTTTGTAGAGAGCTACTACTCTCAACTTCTTATGATTTACTCTCAACAACTTATTGCCCTTTTCTTGCCATTTCATGTCGAGATCAGAGAAGACAAGAAAGCTTGAGTGGTTGTAGACGAGGTGAAAGGAGAAGAAGATGAAGTGGTCGTAGGCGAAAGGAGAAGAGAAGAAGGTTCCAGTGGCTTGAAATGAAAACAAAGCAAAATTATACTGTCATTTCATCTCTGCAAAGACAAGTAAAAAAGGAACCGTTACTTCAATTACATGTAGAACAATTAATGCAGGGGAGAGAGAGCTCATGTGCATTTCATGTGACCTCTACGTCATAAATCATATTGAAATCACATTAGAGGGGTCGATTTAGAGGTTGAAAATGAGGTCCTTTTACCATTTTCGTTACAAAACCTAAAGAGTTCAAGTTACAATAAAGAAACACAACACATATATAGGTAGCATTTGGTAATGCTTATAGAAAAACAGATTATTTTTACAAGCAATGTTTTTAAAAAAGTTAGTCTCCACAATTTTTTAAAATCAGTGTATTTGAAAGCTTTTACGCACAAACAAGAAGTTAGCATATTGAAATAATCTAGCATAAAAAAAATTATTTGGTTCAGCTTTTTAGAAGTAAGCATTTTCTTTTCATAAGTTGGTCTTATTTAATAATTGTTACCAAATGGATTAATAAACTTGTTCACGGGGCCCAACATCAAAACTACCATAAAGCTGCCCAAGACTTGTGTGGAAGGTGGTGAGTCACCCTAAGTGCTCTTTGTCTTTTAGATGCACTTGAAATATCAACCACTAACATGGGTGAATGCCTTGTAAAACTAGACACTCATTATGGTCTGCCCATGGCCTACAATCCTCCACTCTTAATGAAATTGCCCACATTATCTATAATAATTTTAAACAAATTAAATTATGAGAAAATTAAAGCCAAACAGAAAATATCTAACTACCAGGAATTTATGTGTGCGGCTAGGAGACTCCAGGCTATATGCACTACACTAAACCTCTATATGCCTGCACCTGTAAACCAAAAACACGAGGAAAATGCACGAGCGACAGGAGTCCCCAGTATGCACTCTAAGAAAACCGCAGAAAGCAAATCATAATTACTTTTCTTTTAAGTTCAATTCGCAAACCATTTCTTAAAATCTTACATACCAGGCCCACACCGACCAAAACCACAACTAGGGCTCTACTAGCCCAAAACCACAAGCGAAAGCCCTCAATGGCTAAAACCACACATAATGAGTCCGGAAGCTCGACGTCAGGCAACCAAACTCTGGCCACAAGTAGTTCATCGAAGGGCAACCAACGACGTCTACACTACTACAACGTGCCACTCTGTGTTGGAGTCGTGTCGTTCGGCGATTCTCCTACCTGGAGAACCCTCACAAAGCCAACTCTTCCTTGGGAAGGCTGTCCTATCTCTCAGATGCTACCAGCTACGGGGCATGTGTCCCACCTGTACTGGCCACCATAAGGTACACCTCCTCACGGCGTCCTCCACACACGGTGCTGAGGAGGGAGTGTCATACCTCCACACCTGGCAACACTCGAGCCTCAGTGATCATAGTGACAGTAGGAGTATCATACCTCCCAGTCATGCCACAAGACACCTTAACCCGTGGACCACAACTCTAGCCTCGAAACGACAGTCAAGGAGTCTCATACCTCCAGGACCTGACGCTCCTCAGCCGTAGGTATCTTGGTCCCCAACCTCAACCAGGGAGTCGTGCCCGACTACCCGAGAATGTCATCACATTCCCTGGTCCCGATGACATGGTCCCACACTATTTCGACCCTCACACAGAGAACTAGGAAAATCATTTTCCAAATCTGCCAACTCATCTCTTTGAAATCATTTTCAAATTATTTTCATATCTTTGAAAACTCTTCCAAAACTTCGGTAAAACGACGCATTAGGTGTTCCAATGGATCACCACTGACGACCCACAATCCCACTTCAAGGGGACAAAACAAACCAATCCGAAAAACCCTTGGAAAATAAGTTTTATAAACATATTTGGGCCTTGATTCGGTATGCCGAAATCCATTGCATCGGTCGACCAGAAGAATTCATGCAATCCTATCAATTTCTACTATTTTTATGCTCTCTATTACTAGGATTGAAGATGCGTACCTTAGAAACATGCGTTGGCGGTCCTCTAGCCGACTTCGGCGACCACGACCCTCGTTGGGGCACATACGACCACAGGAGCACACCACCTTAGCTCCACACGCTGCCACATGCCATTGCATGCCTTCGCCTCTCGTTCTCCCTCTCTCAGGCTCTCTCTGTTTCTCACCCGCATCGTCCAACAGCAATGGATAGGGGGTGTGAAGAAGAAGAAGGAGGAGGGGTGGAGGGGGAAAAAGGAAGGAGGGAGAGGTGGCTCGGTCGCCCTGGTGTCCCTACTGCTCGGCCACCACTAGAAACAGGGGAGGAGAAGTTGGCGAGGAGGAGAAGAGAGGGAGGTGAGTTGGAGAAGTCTCGCCTCATGCATGCGTCATATACGCTGGGGGAGGGAGTCGCTGCACATGCATACCTACACATCTCAACCACCAGACGCACCATGTGAGTCAACAACTCTCTGCACCAATCACACTCGGCAGTCGACCCACAACGTGGGCCCCACACGGACCCACAACAGGACTCCACACACACAATGCCACAATGCACAGTGTCAAACCATGCACAGGGACACACAAACAGAAGCTGGCTTACGAGGTTCAAGCCCAAAAATACAAAATTACACAAACGGGCCACGGAACTGTAACACCTGTCTAGGGATAAAATTCATGAAACTGTAAATAATTACTGAATGAATTTTATGGGTGTTACACTTAATGCAAGAGGGTGCCCTTAAATGACATGTTGATGTCATAAAATCCCAAACCATAATATACAAAGCATGGTAGTTGTGTAAAAAAAATGAACCATGATAATAGCGATAAACACAATATCCAATAATCAACAACTAACCATCTAGCTTATTGCAATTAAGAATTTAAATGAAAGAAGCTAACCACAATACCATATTTTCATGATAGGATATATGCTAAGGGAAGTACATTCGTAACTACTTCCACTAAATTAAATACATCAATCAGAATCAGTTTCCTTAGAAATTCCACTCTTTAAAATTATCACTAAAAAACTGAAGGCATCGTGAAACCCAAGGTCTAAGTCGCATTAAAACCACATCTACTCAATCACAAACTTTTACAATGCCACTCATCCCTAAAACCATCAAAACATGTGACACCACTTTATTTTTGAAAAATCCCACAAAGTGTCGGAACCAAATACAAGGATCAAACTACAAGTGTATAGTGTTAGAGCACTCTGCAATGTCACGGTAGAATTATCCTGTGACCAGATACTCCTTGGGTACAACCACTATCTCTCAAGTGACTTGCTTAATTCTTAAGCCCAAGTCTCTATTTGGATTGTCTTTTAACACGTGGTAGACCCAACTCCTATGGAAAGGTCTCTCAACCACAAACATTTGTTACAAAATAAGGGATCTTTAGTCCTTGCAGGCTCCTCTAGATGATGCTCTGGTTGCGACCACCAAAATCCTAGCCCACTTAAGCCCACACAAGCCTATTCAGGCCCACACTAGTCCACTTTGGTCTAATTAAAATTAAAACCAAACAAAACACATTTAAAACTTAAAATTAATCAAGTAAAAGCCCTAATTCAGGACAAATCTAAATAAAATTTACTTAAAAGCCAATTAAGCAAACAAAAATTCCAATTCAAGTCAAAATTAAGTAAAATCCACATAAACCTACTTAAAATCCAATTAATCAAACAAAAACCCTAATTAAAGTCAAAATCAGTTAAAAACCCAAATTAATTAAACCAAAAACCCAATTATAATCCAAAAACCTAATTAAATTCAAAATCTTAATTAAAATCAAAAAACCAAAAATTAAACTGGTTAAAACCCTAAAATAATTAAAAAAACCTAATTTTAAAAATCAATTAATTAAACCCTAAATCACAAGATCAAAAATTAAAGTAATATTTCAAAACCCTAATTTAAAACTTAAAATCAAAAACCCTAAAATTAAACTAGTTAAAACCCTAAAAAACCTAAAATAATTAAAACCCTAACTTAAAACCAATTAATTAAACCAAAATCAAAATTAAATTAAATCGCAAAACTCAATTAAGATCCTAAAAGCAAAACCCTAAAATCCATAAAAATCCCAAAATAAAATAAAACAAAAAATCTAAAATAATTAAAAACCTAATTTAAAAATCGATTAATTAAGCCATAAGTCACAAAATCAAAACTTAAATTAAAATCACAAAACTCAATTAAGAATTTAAAATCAAAAACCAAACCCTAGGCCCAATCGCCAGCCTAATAGCCCATTTGATTTCTTAAACCAGAAAACTTAGGAATACAACAAAGTAATTCTGGCAAGCTTCGTCGCTGGCGACCCCGACATTTCCAGCGACAATCCCGACAGTCAATCCTATAATTTTCGGTGCGCATCCTTCACCTGCGCGATCTTTGGCTTTCCTCGTCCGTCAGGCTCCCAATCCAACGATAGCCAACCCCATTGAGGAGGATCGACGGCGTGGAGTAGAATCACTGGAGTTTAAAACATCCCACCATCGACAGACCAGAGGAGAGAGCCCCCAGTGTGCGTAAACCCACCTCCAGAACTCAGCTAGTCCACGAGACCAGTGGAGCACCTCCCCAGTGGATTTTTCAGTCTAGAAGCCCCCTACCTCATCGACCAGAGCATCATCGGAGCGCCGCTGTTGCCATCGGAGACCGTTGGAACACTCATCCAGGTAATCCCTCCTCCTTTAACCTTCGATTCACGCTTGTTTAGGTCCCGTAGAACCCCTCTAAGCCAGCTTGTCTTAGTTGGTTGTCTTGTCTGCCTCCACACGTCTCTCTGGCGATGGGTTCACCATCTTCGACGAGCTCGTAGCCCCTGTAGTGGGAGGAGGTCTCTGAGACTCCTCCTACCTCTTCCTCCTCCTCCTTCTGAAGTGCCCTTGCTCTGGAGGAGATCCTTTGGTCCCCCTTTAGCCTAAGAAGCGTCGCCATCGCTCCTACCACCGTCGACCAACGACCCTCCGCCGTGAAGCCACCTTGGGTGCCTTGATCGCGCCAGCCCTAGTCCACCACCTCTGGAAGACTCGCCGCATCGCCACGAGTACCTCCCAGCACCCGTGTCGTTGTTCCAGGCCTTGGAGCCTCATCCCCACTACCGTCACGATCATTGCCGGAGCCCGTGAAAGGGGAAACACCCCGGACTATTCCCACCTTGCCAGAGACTCCCTGCAGCCTTGTCGTGTAGCCCCAGAGGTCCCCCGATCTTCGTCGTGTCAAGCCGTCGCCTATGGATGCGTCTCTTGGATATCCCCGTCGTCAAAGAAGAACGCCGACGAGGGGAGGATTGATAGGACAATTCAGCCGTTGGGAGCTCGATCGCTACCATCAGATCCTCCTCCAGCTAACCCCCACCTCTGATTTTTGATCCACCGCCGGGAGAGCTCAAATGAGCCCCCTATTAGGTTCTTTTGCTCTAGGGATCATTAATTTTAAATTATTTTCACTTAGGTCCTTTTCGTTGCATCCAGGTCCTGCATTTTTATTTTTCAATCCATGTAGTTTTGAATAAGTTTTTGTTTCTTTTGTTATTCTTGTAAATATTGCATCTGTTTTCTTGTTTCTTTTAATTTTTTATTTTTAGTCCTGCTTATGCATGTTTTATCACATCTAAGTCCTGGGGACAATAATTTATTTACAATTAGGTCCTAATACTTTGCTCTGAACCCCCAGAACTTTTAGAAACGAGTCTTCTTTCTGCATTTTGCTTCCTAGACCTTAGGAAATTTTGTAATTGCATTGACCATCATGAAAGCCCAATTTTTATTACATTCAGGTCCAAAAATTTTGCATACAAGTCCTTGAGTTCTTAATAAATATTTCCTAAGTACATAAAATTTACATCTAGACCCTTAGATTAACTTTAAATCCGTTATTTAGGGTTTTAAATGTTTTCTTGCATGTTTTTGATATTTTTCACTCATTACATCTCACATTTTGCATTTAATCATGGATTCCATTTAAAAATCATGTTTTCACTATGAATTGGCCTTTAGTCTCACATTTTAATCACATTCGCACTTATATGTGAATTTTGCACTTTAGACCTTGAGTTTTTAGGAAATTACCCAAGTGCAATTTTCACACATCTTAGTGCCACATGCGCATTTGATCCATCATCTTCATGTAGAATAGAAGTCATGAATACATTTTTGATCCAAATTGTCATCCTTTTGTGAATTTTGCATTTCAGTCATTGTGTTTGTCCTTTATTGTATTTACATCATTTCATGGTTTTTAAGATCTTATCCTTTTCACATTTTTCTCACAAATAACATCATCTGGACATTTGACACACATTTTGACATAACTTAGACCATGCATCATCCCCATACTTGCATTTATCACATTTGGTCATGAAAATGCCCAATTGCCCCTATGTCCCTAATCCTTGTGCATGCATTTTAGTTTTCGCACTCAGCCTTATCTAATCCTTGTCCAAACCGTCTTTTAGCACTTTTTACGCATTTAGGCACTTATTCATCCATTTCATATAGTTTTCATCACATTTGCGCATCGGTCCCTCCTTTTTAAGCGAGCCTACATCTGATGCCTTCTTTCGTGGATTTTCCTTCATTTTGTTTTCGGAGTCTATCATTCGACATTCGATTTGATTTCCCTTACTCTTGTCATTCAGAATTCTTCGATTTGATTTGAATTTCATCGCTCGAGGGCGTACACGAATTGGTCGAAAGGCCTACATTGGCCCATTTGCGGATTATCTCTCTCTTTTGATTTTCATGACTTTTTCCATGATCCCGAGGACCTAGGTCAACTCCACTATCTATTTTTTCGATGTCAGTGTTGTTTTTCCGAACATTCTGTCCAGAAACACTATCAATTTATGTGATTTTCTTCGCATGGCATCATTTGTCCGTCTCATGTGGGTTTCTTTGCAATTTTCCCATCTTGATTTCCATAATATTTTTTTATGATTCTGCTGACCAGAGTTGTTTGCATTTTTTATTTTCGTGAGGCTTATAGGATTTTCTGAACACAAACCTCGTCATGTCATGTGATTTTCTTTGTCGTGTCATAATTTGCGATTTCGTCATTTCCTGTGGATTTCTTCACAGTTTTTGTATATCATCATGCACATCCATCCAATTTTGTCATGGCATTCATGTTAGCATGTTCAGAGTATGATCTAGGCTTAGCAGACATTCATCCAGCCTTTAGCAAGCGATTTAGACAAGAACGACCGAGTTTCTCAGGTGTACGAGGGTACCTAATTAACACCTTCCTCGTGCGTAATAGGAATCCTTACCCATCATCTGGTTAGCAGACATCCAGCCTTCACATCTGCATCTCAGGCATTCAATCTTTTGTGATTTTTCTCGTCTTTCCTTTAAAATAGTAGGTGGCGACTCCTTTCCTTTTTGTTTTATCCTATCTTCCCTTAATAGGAATCCTTACCTATCCTCGGGTTGGCATGGTCACAGAAGGATCTACTATCTTGTTAGGTCTTACTTAGCAAAAGGAAAACTTACAACGAACTAACTGTTTTTTAGAAATTCGCAGAAATAATGATATGCAACATTATTATTTTATCTCAATGTACATTAGCAGCATTAGTCTTTTATCTCTATGTTTCAAAATTTGTCCACAACCTCTTCTTGCCAACGATTATGTACATTAGCAGCATTAATTTGTCTTTTGAAATATTTCCATGCAATTTAAACAAGAAGGTAATACATAACAACATTAGTCTTTTGAAATATTTCCATGTGTGACCGTGCCACCGACGCTCGAGGAGGAGGTGAGGTAAGGGAGGCCATAGCCATGCTGAGACGGCGAGGGTGCGAGACGGGACGAGAGAGGAGGAGAAATGGAGTCGCCACCTGGTCTTTTAATGGGAAGACAAGGAAAACTACAAACGATTCACTAAAAGTGAATGAATGAGATGCAAACGTGAAGGCCGGATATCTACTAACCAGAGGATGGGTAAGGATTCCAATTACGCCCGGGAAAGGTGTTGGCACCCCCGTACGCCCGAGAAACTCGGTCTTTCTAGTCTGATTCGCTTGCTAGAGGCTGAATGAGTGTTTGCTATGCCTAAATTATGTCCTAATCATGCTGATGTGAGTGCCTAGACAAACTGGATGGATGTGAAGGACGATGTGCAAAAATTACGGAGAAATCCACGTGAATTGAGAAAATCGCAGAAAACCACATGAAATGACGATGTTTTTGTAAAGAAACGCATTCGAAAACCATGTTGATGTCAAAAGGATGAAAAGTCAAGTCAACCCGTGTTCTCAAATTCATGGAAAAAGTCGTGAAAATCGAAAGGAGAAAAAATAACCCGTGATGGGGTTAAATGTCGGCTTTGACAAGCCTTTTACTGTACGCCCTCGGGCGATGAGGAAAATCGTGAAAATCGAGAAATTCTCGGAAAGTGACTTGCAAATCAGCGGAAATTAGGATAAATATGAGAAAATCAAACGGGAAAAATAATCCTCTTTCTGGGACCATGTCGGCTTTGACAAGCCTTTTACTGTACGCCCTCGGGCGATGGAAAACCAAAACAAGTCATAACTACGGAAAATCGGGGAAAATTCGAAAAATCGGGGAAAATTCAAAAAACAAGGAGTAAACTAAGTCGGAATCAAGTTAGGAAAACATAAGCAATGTCGGGAAGAAAAGACGAGAACATCTATGCAAAAAGATGTGAAAAGCCATGCAAAATGCAAGTGTGGATACAAATGTGAGAAGTCTAAGGGGTTTTATGCAAAAAGCCCAAATTCCGAGGAAAATTGAAGTTCAGAAGCCCAAATCCTCAAAAATATGTAAGAAAACACATTTCATGCGAGTATGAAGGATTTTGGAGTCGAATGTGCTCTCTTAGTCAAAAGGAAGCTCTCTAGGGGTTAGAATGCAATTTACCCATTAATGCATGTATGCAAATCAATTCTGAATAAAATCTGGGTAAAAATGCAAGAAAATGTCTCAGAAATGATTCAGGAAGTTTCAAGGGCAAAATGGTCATTTTACCCTTGAAAAAAGGCAATCAGAACAATTTTGCAAAGCATAGGGGCTAAATTGCAAAAAACCCAGCAAACAAAGTACTCGAGGAAGTTCTGAAGAAATTCAAGGGCAAAAATATAATCTTCACTGAGATTAAAACATGTAGCAGAAATTCAACGAAAAGGAGGATTAAAATGCAATTTACCCAAGAAAATATGCTTCCGGAAAGTTTTTTTAAAATGAAGTTTAGGGAGTTCCATGCAATTCTCACATCAAATCATGCTCTCTGGATGCTTTCTGTAAAATACAAGGGCATAAATGCAATTTGCCCAGGAAAATCATGCTTCAACCAACATTTAGAACAAATCCATGGACTACTGTGCAATTAAACCACAAAAATGAACACTCTGGAAGGTTTCAAAACAGTGCAGGGGTTTAAATGCAATTTTGCCAACAAAATAAGCTTTTTGGGAACATTTTGCAAAAGCATAAGGATTTTAGTGTAATTTTCCCAAAGAAAATGAACTTCCAGAAAGTATTTTAGAAAGAACAGGGTTTTTCATGCAAAATTCACAACAAAATGAACTTCTAGAATGATTTTAAGAAAGACAGGGGCTCACATGCAACTTCACCATAGAAAACAAATAATAAAAAATTATTTTAAAATTGTAGGGACTAAAATGAAAACTTCTTGGACCCATATGTGATAAAAGGACTGAAATGTAATAATTAAATAAACTAAAGGATTTTGAAATAACAAATTAAAGAAAATAAAATAAAAAAGTGCTTACCGTCGGCACTCGAAGATCGCCGGCGGCAACGGCTGAGGGGCTCATCCGAGCCTCTACGGGGGCCTGATCGATGATCTGAAAGACGGATAAGCTCGAAGAGGAGGCGTAGAGACGATCCAAGGTGGCTTGCCCACTTGGTGGTTTCAGTGGCGTCGTCGGCGACAGCGGCAGTAGCGGCGGATCACGTGAGGGAGCACGGCAACAGACGCGGGCTATGGAGCCTCTCTCTGGAGCAAGGGCAGGCTCGAGGAGGAGGAGAAAAGAGTAGAGGAGTAGAGGAGAGGATCTCGGTGCCACTCCCCTAGTCCGCCGGTGGTGATGAACCCACCACCGGAATCGGAGAAAGCGGCAGCCAGAGATGATCTCCCCGGTCGTGCCGCAAGCAGGAAGTCTTGGGGGCTACAGGGGGTGTGCTCGAATGAAACAGAGGGGAGCGAGGATTACCTAAGTGGCGTGAACTGTCTCCCTGCAAAACTCGACGGCGGGCCTCCTTCTCCGGTGGGCTGCTCCGGCAACAGGAATTGGGAGGCCACAGGGGGTGTAAATAGTTTGGTAGAAAGATGGGGATGTCGTGGGTTAGGAAAAGCTTCTAGATGCACATTAGGCTTGCTCGAAAAGGGGGTTCGAAGGTCTGAATTTTCTGGTTTCTCAAGCTCTCCTCCTCTCGCCGGCGCTCTCCATTCCAGTTCTGATCCCTTTCAGTCCGTTCTTTTCTTCCCCCTGGGGGGGGGGGGGGGGGGGGGGGGGGGGGGGGGG
>JAMKQA010013886.1:0-11294 GCA_024699735.1 Posidonia australis
AATGTAAATTTGACTTTAGAAAAATTATTGAGTTTTTAGCAAATGTTAATGAAGTGATGTTCATCTAGATTTTTTGAACTATCACATGATGTCTTGATAGGATGCGTAGGTCAACGTAAGATCAGAATATAATTATTCTTGAATTCTACAAATAATATACATTTCTATGTCATATTCTTTATGTTGCCTTTAGTGATCCATTCATATGAAGATAAAACCTAACAAGCATCTTTAAGATATTTAAACCTTTTTATCATTATTGACACAAGGATTTTAATATAATAGAAAATTTATGCCAATTTTTTAAGCCAAATTATTTGCTTAGCAAATATATAATATGTACGACACAAAATTAAGGATCATCTCAATTACAAATTATACTTTCTTACCACAAGTAAGAAAACAAGTTTTAGGTAAGTTCTATACCTTAAGGTGTAAAATATAATCGAAGTCAAAGACTTTGACGCTTCTTATAGTAACCCAAAATTTTACAATGGAATAAATACGGAAATCCTAGTAACCACATTTACTTCTACATTTGGTATGTTGGAATGGGGACCGAAATAAATCAGAACGGAATAAAAAAAGGTGGATTGAAATAAAATTCTCATGTTTGATACAAAAATAACTTTGGAATAACCATTCCCTTTAGAATCAAATTCTCATTAGACATAAGAATTTCATTCGTTCCTAAGAGGTAAAGAATTTCATTTCCATTCCATCAGGATTTTTTCTCTTGCAAGCAAACTCCTATCCTTAAACCATAATGAACTCCTCTCCACCCCTCTTTGCTCCTCTCCTCCCCACTCTTCCCCTCTGCACCCCTCTCTATTGCATCCAGGATCCTCCTCTCTCAGTCGATAAATCTCTCTGTGACATCCTCCTCCACCCATCCCCGCAACCATTAATAGAGTTCTCTATGATGTCCCCTCTTCACTATGTTTTTCCTTGCTGTAGCCGTCATTTTCCCTTTATACTCCTCCCCTCACTGTCGACATTGCATGCTCTCCTCTCCATAGTTGGTGGTTTCCAGTGTATTTGGGTAATCAAAATTCCATTTCATCTACAATTTTTTTCTATTTGATTTGCAATTTTTTATGCAATGCTTAGATTGGCTTATAACTTTTTCTATTTAATCTACAGTTTTTTTCTAAAATTGTTCTATATTTTTTTTCACATGTTCTGCATTTTTCCTTTTGGTCTGCTTTTTTCATTTGAATTGTGTTCTTCCATTTGAGTATTTGGCATCTTGAGGGTAGTTCTCTAGTCTCTTTGTTCTTTTGTGTGTGTTATCAATAGATTGCTTCATCAATCTTTTCCTTTTTTTTGTAAAATCTTGTAGTCTTATATGCAGTGATTATGACTCGCTTACATAAAAGTTTGACAAAGAAAAAAACTGAGGAATTGTCATGAAACTACTATTTTTGGTGGTGTTATGTCATGAACAAACATGAATTTGCCCTTTTTATTCTACTTATTTGAAAAAAAACTCTTTTAAAAAAACCTTTTTTTATGTTGGTAGAATATTTTTGTTAATATATAAATGTTAATATATAGATTTTGTATTTTTATTCAGATTCTATTCATATATATCCTGTAACACCCCCGCCTAGAGACACTACATAATTACAGTATCAACTAACCAATTACAATGATAATAACAATAATTGGAACACTACCTAAGGATAACTACCTAGATCTATACGTGGCTAGTAACTCCAGAAAACGTGTACCAAGGATAGACTGCACTCCAACTATGCACTTGAAAAAAATGAAACGAAACAAAATACGCGTGAGTGATCTCAAATCACCCTGTACGTGCCCAACCAAAGAAAATCACGAAAAAAAACCACGAGAAAAATCAAAATCTCTATTATTATAAAAAATTATGTGAAACCTCAGTAAAGTCACAAAATCGGTTTACAAATCCTTGGATTTCTCTTTGTTCTTTTGTATGTGTTATCAATAGATTGCTTCATCAATCTTTTCCTTCTTTTTTGTAAAATCTTGTATTCTTATATGTTGTGATTATGGCTCGCTTAAATCAAAGTTTGACAAAGAAAAAAAAAACGAGGAATTGTCATGAAACTACTATTTTTGGTGGTGTTATGTCATGAACAAACATGAATTTACCCTTTTTATTCTACTTATTTGAAAAAAACTCTTTTAAATTTTTTTTTTAGGTTAGTAGAATATTTTTGTTAATATATAAATGTTAATATATAGATTTTTTTATTTTTATTATGATTCTATTCTTATGTATCTTGTAACACCTCGAAGGCACAACCCAATTACAATATCAACTAACCAATTACAATGATAATAACAATGACTAAAAAATAATTGGAACACTACCTAAGACTAACTACCCAGACCTGTGTGCGGCTAGTGACTCCAGAACACTAGCATCGAGGATGGACTGCACTCCAATTATGCACTTGGAAAAAAAACGAAACGAAACAGAATACACATGAGTGACCTCAAGTCACCCTGTATGCACCCAACCATGGAAAACTATGCAAAAAACCGCGAGAAAACTCAAAATTTTTATTATTACAAAACATTATGTGAAACTTTGGTAAAGCCACAAAATCGGTTTATAAATCCTTGGAACTTTTTATCCAAGTTTAGAAATCATCATGAAACTCTTTTTCCAAAATGACGTCATTCCTAAGCCATTTTCTTACTCAATCTTATGCATTTTAAACCATTTATGCATTTCGAGAAACCACATTCTCAACCAGATCCAGTCCAAAACTACAAGACCACACATAATTCAAAACACAAACACATATTGGCTGACAACTAGTTCAAACCATGAGGTTCAACTCAGTTAGAATCTGGCTACAACCATAAGCCAAAACACAGTCTGATTCTAGCTCAAAACCACACACACACATCCCAATCACAATTCATTAGTATCACATTGATCAAAGGTAACTAGGCCACAAGCAGTCGGTGAGATAGCAACCCTAATCCTATTGCAATACTGCGGTGAAATTCCCCTTACGGAAGGACATTACCTCAACCAACAGGCCTTAACAATAATTTATTCATTACAAAACACAGGGATACATCTTTTCTAACATCCCATTAGTGTCTAGACACCCAGGTTTCACATTCCTACGCCCAACTAACACTGTCACAAAGTGGGGTAACCTAGTCTCTTTCAACCATCCCAAACCTCAGCAACCACGTTTCGAACTAACAACCGATCCCATCGAGGTCTCACACTCCTATTAGTTGTTGTTCTAACACTACATTGATCCGTAACAACCATTGAAAATCTCTTTTCAAAAGATGCGAGTTTTTTTCAAAAACCATTTTTAAAAATACTTCCATCACAGGAAACACATTTCATAAGACCTCATTCCATTCACATGGAGTCTCATCAAAACACAACATGCCAAATCATCATGTAAAACCATTCACTTTAAACCTTAATTAACACTTTACTCATATGGTTCAAGGGCCTAATTCGGCAAACCGAGATCCACCGGTTTGCCGAAATGTTCTAAATTCTAAATGTGGCTCAGGAGTCTGGTTCGGCAGACTGAATTCCAACAGACTGTCGAAATTCCCCGATCTAGCATACCGAACCATTTTGGTATGTTGATCTCGACGATTTCTGAAAAACGACTTCTGCTTTATGGCAGTCATTCGTTGAAATTAAGACCTTAAGCGAACTCATTTCCAGTGAGTCACAAATCCTGCAAAAACAGACAAACCTAGTATGCCAAGTCTACTTTCATTTAAGACAGATTTCATTAAAAACCAATAAGCATAGCTTCCGAAATAAAATCACAAAGACAAGGAGTCCATTCATCAATACTGTAGCTTCCAAAATCTACCAAAAATCCATAAAAATTGCAAAATCTACTCCCTAGCATGCATTCAAGTCAATCCACATCATTTCCATTATTTTTCATGATTTTATCATAATTTATCATGATTTTTGCCAATTAAACAGAAAACACAAATAAGGGAAAAGGGGCGGGACCCATACCCAATTGCAACCTCTAGCGACCCACACACGGCCTCGATGAGTTCCTCCCTTTTCCCGACGATCTTTGGGCCTCCTCGACCATCGATGAGATCCCTCCTCCTCTAAACCTCTCCTCTCTTTAGGCTCACACCACCGATTTCCCCTTCTTCTTCCGCCTATGATGCTTGGCGTCATCCCCCATCTCCCCTCTTTATCACCTCTTCTCCTCCTGTCACCCCACTGATTCCGCTAATTGCCCCAGCCTTCACCAAACCTGGCGTGAAGGGACGTGACAAGCAGGCTACGAGTAGTGGGGCTCGTGAAAGGAAGAGCACTATGCTCCCTTTGACCAAGGCTCAACTCAGGTCCCAAACACACACAGGAGATACGAATCAGAAAGCCGCTCAAACCAGGGAAACCAATATAACACAACTATTGAGAGAAAGAAACACACACACAGGGCCAACAACACACCGATTATCCAATAATAAACCATATTACACAAATATTACAAATATTCCATGGTTTACAATAATTCTGGATAATCGATCATAAGTGTTACAATATCAAATAGTGAAAAGTAATTATTTACCAATTCCACTCTGCACTTTGATTACATACCAAACATAAAAATGGAATAAAACTATTCCATTCTAATTTTTGTTCAAGAGTTCATTTCATTCTAACCTATTTTTATTTTAGTGCACCAAACGCAGTAATAACCTTAAATTGTTGGTCTAACTAATGAAATAAGGCCACCCATATAAAGTGGTAGGAAGGGAGCTAGGCATGTTAGATGTAAGATAATGAATGAGAAGGAGCAATATTTTATATATTGTTCTTAACAATTTAGAGATCTGGATGATTTCTTGTCTAAAAAAAATCTTTAAAGCTCATTAGTGGTGGATGGTAGCCTAGCAATCACATTTTTAATACGATATCATGATAATAAATTTCAAAAACTTTTCAATTTCAAGCAATTAAATCGACAATGGTAGTATTTGTTGTAGTGTACTAATGGACTTAATTTTACAACTATTCAAATTTAGCAACTATATTATGTGTACTACATAATTTTACATAATATTTAATTATTATATTCTCTACCATGAAAGAAAGAATATAGTTTCGTTATCAAAATAATATTTTTTAGTTAAATCATTAAACGTGCAAGGCACGTGTCTATTCACTAGTATACAACATACGTGTGTATTTTTTTGTGAAAGTTCATTAAATATGTTATTTATTACGTAACTTGATTTGCAGTATAGATTCTGAAATAGAAGATCACCCTGCCATTGGTGAAAGAACAAGCTACCTAGATGTAATAGGAGGATCCCGATCCCATCTATAAAATCAATGAACTAGTGTCGGTTGATCTCGATCTGCCTTCCTAAGCATGAAGAAGCGGCCACATCTGGTGTTGATGAGAAGAGCAGAACCATGCATCCATTTTGATTGTGCTTGTTCATGGAGATATGGAGGGTGCAGGAAGAACCATGCTGCGAGCGTTGGAGGGTATGCGGTCGACGGATGCAGGGAGTTCATGGCCTATGGACCGGTTGGCACCCGCCGTCGCGTTGAAGTGTGCGGCCTGGGGATGCCACAGAAGCTTCCACCGTAAGGAGCAGATCAGTGGAGGGGTGTCCGAGTGCCATCCACCTCCTTTCTCAACGCCATAGAGAGGATGTATATGTTATACGTATGTATTGCTACAGAGTTTGGATTTCTGGTTTTTTGTTTGTTTCTTCTTGCAAATGAGATTGACGTCGTGACTTGCGAATGGATTTCTTGTATTGCAGACGTGTGTAAGCGGGTTTTTAAATGATTATGTACCCTCTTACCTTTCCTTTGCCTTATTAAGTCACACAAATACAAGATTTTAGAATAATATATACATGCAATTCCATCGAAAAATGAAAAGTAACCCAGAATTGGAGAAAATTAATGCCAGACCAAGAACTTACCGATCAGGGATCGACTTTACATTACATACGCAACAGAGCGTACAAGGTCGACCGATCAAGAGGATTGTCATCCGTGTGGACCGGTACCACTGAATCAATGGATACTGTTCGTGGGGAATATTTCTTGGGAAGATCGCAAATCCTACATTTGTTTAGGATATTTTGGATACTATGAGACACGCTAGAATAATATTTAGGGGATTTCATTCTATCGTTTTGTAATCTTTGTGATCTCATCATTTATACATATCTTCCATGTCCTAATCCTTATAGAAAGAGACATTGCTTGTGTTCACAGAGAGTGTTGGGACCTGGGAGCTTCTTAAAGGTGGTGAGATTTACAAAAAGGATTGGCTCCGAACAACAAAGTAAGTTCTCTACGTTCTCTCGATTTATTTTACGTTGCAAAATGGTGAGTTTTTGCAAAATAGTTTACGAGATTTGAAAATAAAAGGAAGATATGAGTTCCACTATTCTTGATTAACTACATCATTTGCAAAATAGTTTGAGTTCTTGTGGCTCATAATTGTATTTTCAAATTTTCTGGGGATTCTTCATCGATCATCAAGGTCAATATATTTGGATGATATAGGGATCTGAAAGATCCTCGCTGGAGTCATTGCTCGCATGCTTAATTTTGTTTTTTTTTGGTAACGGTTTAAGAATTTTTATTTCAAAGGTAAAAGATGTCACGTAAGAACATTGTCATGACAAAATTATACAGTACTTCGGACCTTAGAGTCATCTTAAAATGTATCAGAATTAACAACCAAACAAAGAAGTACCATTAAAAGCTACAAATAGAGATAGTTCCATAAAAATACATGACAATTTCATGTCTCAGGATTCTCCAAATTATTCTGAGAATCCTCTTCAGGAAGATTTCTTGAGGATGATGGAATAGAAGAAGGGATGGAAGGCTCCACCATTTGTGAAGCCATATCAAAGGTGTATTGTAGCATTTCATCCTTTTCGAAACCTGAAACAAGTGTTTCTATCTAAAAATGCATCAGTGAAATAATATCATGTATGACAAGAGTATATGATCTAACAGAATTACGGAAAATCCTATTATTCCTTTCTTTCCAAATCAACCAGAGAATGATTTGAAGTAAAAAAGTCCAACCAAGAAATGATAATTCAAATTTTAAATGAGGAGAAGACTGAAACAAATCTGCAACTCGAAAAAAACTAGGGTATAAATCAGAAGCCAGGAAAAATCGCCAGATACTCCTAACAAATATGCAGTTTAAAAATAGATGATTATTGTTTTCAATGTGAGCAGAGCAAAAGATGCACAGGGAGGAGCCTAACCAACCTCTCTTGATCAGATTCTCCTTTGTTAAATTTTTATTCTTAATAACTGTAACATCTGGGCCTGATTATCCATTTTATTATAAACCATGTATTTATTTGCAATATTGTGTTTAATGGTTTATTAATGGATAATTTGTTGTTTCTTGGTTGTGTGTGGTAGTGGTTGGCTTTCTGTGCATCTGCCTGTGATTTGGGATCCATGTGGAGTCCGGTTTGAGGATGCACAGTTGTCTCAGTTTGCGTGCCATTCTTTCCTCTTTTCTTTTCTTCCTCTTTCTCCTTCTTTTCTCTCACGAGTCACGCCCGTCCACCACTGATCTCGTCTTTTTCTTCTTTCTCTTCTTCCACCCGTGCCACCAGCGACGGAGGCCCGTGCCTCCCCATCTCATCCGACGGGATGGGTGGCCGGCGCCATGTGGACGGTGGTGGAGATAAGAGAGGGAGCAGGAGTGGGCAGAGCAGAGGAAGTGTGCGGCGAGAAAGGAAAGGAAGAGAAGAAAGAGAGCTGAGGCGCGCGAGTTGGGAGGAGGTGGTGAGCCGCTTGTGCGTTTCGTTGGAGCTTGTGGAGGCTTGCCGGAGTATGGTAAGGGTCGCCTGAGGCCTGAGTCAGGTACGCGATCCTTCTCCTCCTTCCGTTCTATTTGTGGTTAACAGTAGGTTAAATGCATAAAAATCGTGATAAATGCATGAAAAATTATAGAAAATCATAATATGATTGGGAATGAGTTTTATGTTGTATTTGTGTAAGGATCATGCTAGATTGCATGAATTTTGGGAGTTTTGTGGAGTTTTTGCCTTAAATGTTTTAAGGTTTATTTCTGAGCATGTTTGCTTTGCGAATTTATATCTTCTTGTGTGGTTGATGAAATCATGAATGGCTTGAGGAGTTTTGAAGTAGACTTGAGGGTCTACACCTCATGTTTTTATGGGAATTTATGGTGTTTGTTTGGGGGGTCCGATCCTTACTCCCACTTAGGGGAGAAAAGGAGGACGGTGGCTTGGGAGTTTTCTGCAACAGCAGAAAATGGTATGCCGTTTTTGGATTCGGCATACCGTTTTGCTCCCAGGCGGTACCCCGTGTTTTTGGCCTCGGACGACCGGAGGATAACGGTCGACCGTTTCCCCTGTGCTTGTAAAACTTGACAGGGATTCGGTATACCGAAGAATTTCGGTATACCAAATCAGGAGATTTCGGTATACCGAAAATCCCCTTCGGTATGCTGAATCAGGGGATTTCGGCATACCGAATTGGGAAAACGGTATGCCGTTTTTGCCCTGATTTGTTAAGGTTTTAATGTGGTTTTTAATGATGTTATGTGGTTGATTTGGTATGATGGGTTTATGTGATTGGTGTTTGCCCCGTGTAATGACATGGAGGCATGTGGTACCCCAAATAATGGATTTGGGTGTGGTTTTGGGTTTTGACCCTATAAATGATTTAAAAGATGGTTTTGTGTAGTTTTTGGGCTTGAGACCCAATTTATGGTTTTATTATGGCTTTGATGGCCTGAGTTGGGACCCCAGTGGAGGGTCAAGTGTTGCAAGGAATAGAGTCCTGCAACGAAAAGAATGAAATGGAAAATGGATTTTGGAAAACTGGAAAGAGTTTTGGAACACTAATAATGTGTTAAGAAAAGACTGTGGTTCCGAGCTTTGAGCCGGTGTAGGCTGAGCCTAGGCCTTTGAGCCTAGTTGTTCAGGTCACCGAGCTCCTCGTAGCAGTGTAGGCTGAGCCTGGGCCTTTGAGCCTAGTTGTTCGGGTCACTACCGATGTAGGTTGAGCCTGGGTAGTTGTACATAGTTGTTCGGGTCACCGAGCTCGAAGCGGTGTAGGCTGAGCCTGGGTCATTGGACCTAGTTGTTCGGGTCATCGATTGGGGCGTCTTCAGAGACGTATCTCCGTGCTCCTGTGAGGAACAGGAAATGTGAGGCTTGTTGGCCGGGGCGATGACATCCTGCACGGGGAATCTCATCGCGGCAGTGCAGGAAGGTTCGGGGAAGGATGTCCTCACCTACTGCTTGTGTGCTAGGTTACCCCTGGTCAAGGTAACAACAGTAATGAAAGTGGAAACGAATAATGATAAGTAAGAGTAATGTGTGTGGTCAGGATTGGACTTGTGAAATGGTCCTAGAATCCTGGAAAAAGAAATGTTGATGTTTTAACCAGTTGTCAGCCAGTGTTTGTGTTTTGGTTTTGGGCCCATTGGGGCATTGTGTTTTAGGCTGGATCTGGTTAGAATGTGTGTTTTGGGAGGAAATCCCCAATATTGAAAATGGAATTGTTTTGGAAAAAGAAAAAGAATTCCCAAAAGGATTTTGAAAGGAATGTTTTGAAAGAAAAGTGGTTTTGAAACGAATTTCCAAATGTTTGAGAAAGAAAAGAATTTAGCTTTGGGATTGAATTCCCAAGGGATTATTTAATAAAGAGAATGATTTTCAAAGGAGAAAACCAAGTTTTGCAAAATGATTAGAAACAAGTTTCTTTTGGTTTTGCTGAATTTTCTTTGTGGTTGTATGTTTTGGAGGCGTGTACTGGGTGACTTAGATGTCACTCACGCGTGCTTTTGGTTTTTAGGTGCAGACCGCGTGCAACCAGGTTCCGGTGCAGGAATTGGAGCTTCTAGCCGCACATCGAGATCCTAGAGGTGAGCCTTAGCTACAGTCCTATTTGTTCTGTAATTTTGTGTAATTATGCTTGTAATACTGTGTTTTGGTAACGTGCCCGGGATCGGGGCGTTACAATAACTAACCAAGAGAAAAGCATAATTTTCCATGGGGTATTACTTTTCCACAAACATGAATAAAAGAGATTGTGAAGACCTCCATCATTTAATAAACTGTAAGCCGCCTTCACCGAAAATATATTATTCTTGGAAGGTAACCAATTCAAGTTGTCCTCTCTGGCACCCAAATTCAGAGATTGCAGAATGTTATCAAAGCATTCTAACTGAGATTGAAGTACTGTGGGATCACATAGATAGCAATAGGCTAAATCAAACAGTCTATTAAAGTCAAATCTAAACATGTCCATAGTTGCTCTGACAGAAGCCTTCTTAAATCTAGCTATACTGTATAATCCAGGTAAGATAGTTTTCAAAGGGATATCACTCCACCATTTTTGATCCCAGAATATAGTGTTAATGCCATTACAGACATTAGAAGTAGTAAAACAATTAAGGAAATTAAAACATTGTTTGATACTACTCCACAGAGGAGAGCAGTTAAGAATAAAAGAGTTCAGAATAGCACCAGGTCCCCTGTGAAGATATTTGACCCTTAAAAGCATTTTCCAAACAAGACAATGATGGCTAGAAAAAAATTGCCATAGCAGCTTAGTTTTCAAGGCTGCACTAAAATTTATTAAGTTAATAATTCCCCAACCATTTTGCTGTCTTGATCTGCATATATTAGACCACTTAATTAAGTGTAGCTCTTTTTGATTTGGGGATAGAGAATTCCATAAAAATTTACTTCTTAGGGAATCAATCACTTTCTCAATCTTTAAAGGCACATGTAAGACCAACATATAATATGTAGGAATGGCTGATAGAACAACATTAACTAAGACCAACTTGCCCCCTAAAGACAAGTGCTTGGCCTTCCATGAAGAAAGTTTCTTAGAATTTTTTTCTATCACAGGTGTCCACATGCTAGCAGTGGCTCTTTTATGGTGCAGAGGCAGTCCTAGATACATAAGGGGAAGGTCAGTCTTACCACACCCCAAAATGTCACATGAGGATATTATTGAATCCTGAGTAACTCCCACACCAGTAAGGGAAGACTTATGAAAATTGATTTTTAAACCAGAACAAGTCTGAAAACAGCATAAAATTCTTTTAATATTAATCATATTCTCAATACTGTCTGACAAAAATAAAAGGGTATCATCTGCATATTGCAGATTGACCAGAGATGGACCTTCATGTTGGAATTTAATCCCAGAAATTAAATTGCTTCTCTTGGCTGCTTGCAGCATACAGTTTAGCACATTTGTAGCTATAATAAATAGTAAAGGAGATAAGGGA
>JAMKQA010013887.1:0-11082 GCA_024699735.1 Posidonia australis
CACTTATCCGGTGGATGCACCGAAAGTCATGATTTGTTGCCAAATGAAAATGCAAAATGCATGCGACTGTTGATCTAAATGCTGGAAATGTGATGTCAATGTAAAGAAAACAAATGCAAGAGCTGATCTTAAGAGTAAAATGCAAAGCTAATGCTAACATTGTCTAACCATGCCGGCGACAGCCTCAGGGTTTGGTACAAAAGGCCAAATGTAGGAGGATCGGCAAAGTCACGGCAAAAATAAAATAAAAATGCAGGAGTCACCACCTAGTCTATTAAAATGGAAGACAAGGAAAACCATAAAAGAATCATGCAAATAAGCCAATGAAAAGCAGGCCATAAACCAGAAATGGGTAAGGATCCATGTTACGCACGAGGAAGGTGTTAGGCACCCTCGTGCGCCCGATGAATCGGTCTTTCTATGGGTTTCTCGTTTACTTATGAAATGTTGGCTTTTCAGCCTTTTTTGTATGCCCGAGGGTGATATGCCATGCCATGCTAAGTGAGTGGTGTTTTATGTTAAAAATAAGGATGCAGGGAGTGTAGGGTGTGTCCTAATGCTCAGAAATATCGCTCATATATCGGGTCAACATTGATGCAAAAATATCGCATAAATAAGATCAAGGATCTAAGTACTTTGAGTGATTTTCATCCTTACTTTACTATATGCAAAATGTGATCTACCATGCATGGAAATGGTTAAAAACAGAGTTGGATCTTCCTGATATATCAAAAATCAGAAAAATGTGCCAAAGAAAATACAAAAATCTATGCAGTGCAATGTCACATATAAATGCGTTCCAGAAAGTTATGCAATGTAAAGTCTTTGCAAAATTGGAAAATATCCTTTAAAAATGAAAGAAAGGCAAGTGTGAGATACTTGTACTGCTTGTATGTCAAGTTATGCAATGTAAAGTTATACAATGCACTTCTTGTAGCCACTCTGTGCTTTGGACCTTGGAAATTAAGATACTTGTACTGCTTGTATGTGATGGGGCCCAATGGATAACTGTCATATCTGCTAGCCCATGTGTCGTGCAGGGATATCCAAGCATTGTTCTGATGTTCTGCAAACATGGTTTGGTGTATTAATTGCTGAGGACCCCGAGCAACTACGTGTTTGAAGCATATTATCCTCATTGTTGAACATTGCCATGGGTGAAGTGAACTTGTCATGTGCTGTGGCCAGATTCTGGAAACCCACCTTCCCTGCTTTTCGCTCTTGCCTTGGAAGAAGTCCGCCGGACATGCGGGCTATTGCCATACATGTTAGTTGCCAGTTTCATGTGCTGTGACAGCTATGCTCCTGTGTTGCATCAACTGACAGGCTTATCCCAATGTGCTTTGTGAGAAGCCTCATCTGCATGCTACCAATAGTAGTACTGTCCTCATAATCTTCTTGACTTAGAAAGGCAGCTGGCATGCCCCTAATCAAAGACCTAACTCTGACCAAAGAGTAGTTAACATGCCCCTGGTTGAAGATCCCTTTTTGCCAAAATTCCAACTCAAAAGGCAGCTGGCATGCCCCTGGTTGGAATGCGGGCAAACGCCTCGCAAAGCAATGCAAAATGTAAAGGTGGTGAACTTCCCAATGCTAAATGCCAAAAGATTTATGCAAGATTTATAAGATGGAAGCAAGATTTATGCATTGTGCATAAAAGATATGCCCTCAGCGCCGAGGAAGCCTGTATTGCCTGCTATAAGGAGTAAAAATGTCCTCAAGTCACATGGCACTAACCTAGACACTTAGGTTTATTTGTAGCTCTTCTTTAGATGTCATGGACTCCATGCCAAATTCTTAGGGCCCTACACCTACTCTTTTAATAATTCAAATTTCTTTTTCTCCCTCAAAGGCATACTGACTTACCTTATTCCTGCTTGGAGGTAATAAACACCTAAGTTGAGGGGTGGATGCTCTTTCTGTTTGATAAAAAGGGGTGGCTAGTCCCTTTGTAGGATCTATAGGTGCATGCTTTAACTCCTCTCCAAGTTATATGGTAGGGATAGGGTCGTCCCATATGCCTCACTCAATGGAGCTAGCTTCTGTCTACTACTTCTGTCTCCTTATTTCTTTTGTGCTCCAAAGTTTGTATTTTTCTTTGTTCCTCGCACTCTCTCTAGACCTAACCTTTTTACTCCCTCTGGAGATATAGGTTCCCTAGGAATTTGTTCATTTCGTCCATTTCAACTGAATAATCTCTCCCTCACATCCAAAGTTTCAAAGATAGTAACGTGTGAGGAGGACTAGACTCTTCCTAAGCAGGCTGGCTTCCGATTTTCCTCATCGGGCAATAGTTATGCCAATGTTCACATTATAATTATAATGCAAAACGAAAGGAAGATACAATGCATATGATGTGATTTAGGTGATGTCTAGATGCAGTAACATAAAGATGCATGGCCTACAATGGGATGCTTTGCAAGGCTCGGGAGTGGCCGACGATCGCTGGTAGTACTTCCAGTTAGGAGATGCTGATGGCCGATGACCATTGGTCCAATGAAGACTTTCTCCAATTCTTGAAGGACCACGATTGAAGTTTGGTCATTGTGATTCAGGGTGCGGTGGTGAAACAGCTGTTTTCCCTTCCCTGATGCTGTTGTGCTCTGTTTGGTCCTCTATGAGCACTTTTGATTGTTCTTGGAATAAAAATGCCCAGATCTCCAACTATGTCGTTTGTCAGACTCTCCGTGTTTGTCTTCTGAGCCAGATCTTGCATTTCTGTTGCCTAGTGCACTGCCAACTGTTCTGAGTCTGACAGCATTGTTTCTGAAACTGCTCGCAAGTCTGCTCTAACTTTGAATGATCATTTTATGGAAAAATTCTTCTAGATAGATCTAAACTGCTTGAGGCTATGAACAAACTTTGGCTTGGATTCAATATGCCTGCACTGGTAAAGTGAGTTAAATCGCGGGAAATGATCGTCTTTAGGGACTTACCGAAGCATGGAGATTTCCTCCACTGGTATTGACGCTTGTATCCCAATTCTTCGTACTCTCTCCGTTCTTCCACCTTGATCGGCTCGGCGGTTCCTTAGCCGTATTGCCCAAGGGGTTCCTTTCTCATATCCCCAGTTGCGACACAAGTTTTCGACCATCAGGCAAGGGTTGTTGTGAACGACCAAGTGGCTGACAAACTCAAGAGCGGGAATGAGATTAATTGGGTCAAACCGGTTGACACGATACAGAATTCCAAAGTGTTGAAGCTAAAGCAGAAATTGCCTCAACGGTAGGACGAATCAAACTAAAGACTCCTCGGAACCACCGAGGAAGGATAAATACAACTGTCAAGAAAAAGGGAAAGATGAATAAGACAAATAAAGATTAGATAGAATCAACGCCCGAGGGGCCTGCTGCTCCCTGGTTTGAATGCTAGGGTAATGGATGGCTAACTATACTGGATTGTGCCAGTGGTGCTTGTGCAGCTGCTGACGTGGGCGCGGGGCCTGCCGCCTTTGTGTTAATCACAATGACCTTCTAGTCAATCAAGTCTTGGATTGTGTTCCTTAGTGTCAGACAATTGTCCGTCGAGTGACCTACGACCCGATGGAAATTGCAGAACGCATTCGTGTTGTACCATGCAGGAAGCGGACTTTATGGCAGGCGCACCTCAGGCAGCCTCAGGAGAGATACGACTTTAGGGAATACCGTGCTCAACGGCTCCACTAAAGGGGTATAGTGGTGCCTGTCACGGCATTGCCGCCTTGGCTGCGGATGTGCCAATGGCGGGCGCATCACCACCTGAGGGGGAGGATAAACTGGAGTGGCAGTGGGAGTGATGTGTGATGCAAGAGGTGCTCTAGGTGTAGGTGTGGGTGCATAAACTAATTGATGCTGAGGGGGCAGATGGACATTTGTCGGTGCAGTAGGGGATCTAATGTAAGAAACTGTATCTTTGGAGGGATCCCGCCTCCGGGGTAGATTGCCATTGTGGTTATTGTTGCTGCTGCTAACGCCACTATGTGAGGGAGTGGCTTGCTTGGCAAATGCAGAGAGCATGGGAAAACTGCCACCACGCAATGAGCTCTCAACACGGGCGCCCGCGCGAAGCAGTGCAGTAAAGGTGGTGATTGGCTGAATGCTAAGCAGAGCCCCGACTGCTGGCTGTGCTCCTCGGATTATAATCTCGATAGACTCCTCGTCGGAGGGTCTATCTTTGACTTGTGAAGCCAAGGAGTGCCATCGTCCCACATACTCCCCAATTGTTTCTTGGGGCCTCTACTTAAGAGCGATTAAGTCCTCCCGCTTTGGGACTAAGTCGAGATTAAAGGAATACTGTTCGAGGAATGCCTGGGTAAGGTCGTCCCAAGTCCTAATGTGGCCATGTCGAGGGAAGTGAACCACTTCAACGCGGGCCCCGTAAGATTCTTCTGGAACAGGCGGATTAACAACCTTTCGTCAGCTTAGTGGTTGGCGAGGTCTCCGCAATAGGCCTTGAGGTGAGCAATTGGGCAGCCCCTACCATTGTATTTGTCAAATTCTGGGATTTGGAAATTCGAGGGGAGAGTCGCCTCTGGGAAATAACAGAGGTCCCGGAATTGGTAGGACTGGCGGTCCCCACCCTGCACTTGGCGGAGAGTGCATTCCAGATCATTTACCCTCGCAAGGAGAGCATCCAGAGCTACTGTAGTTGTGGATTATGCAGTAGAGGCGGGTGCCGCGTACACTGTATGGGTCGCCCCTAAGGGCTCCTCCGGATCCACCATTCCGCCATCTGGTGCTACGGTAGGATGGCCAGTGTACCCGTGTATGGGTGCATTTGTTGTGGGACAAAGGATGAGGCTTGTGTGTGGTACAAGGGTGAAGATAATGCAGGGGGTGGTGCAACAAGGGGTGCAGAGTGTGGGAGCAAGAGCTGTTGGATCGGAATGGTCTCGGGTACAATGCTCACGACGTGTGCACCCGTCAACCAAGATGGCTGACCACCAGATAGGAGGGATGCACGCTGTGGTGGGTGTTGTGACGGTGTAACAAAAGGTAACGCCGACACCCCTGCAGAGACGAGGGATGGCGACGGTTGTGGGGGTGGTGCAGTGGGTGCAAGCTGTGGTCCTAGGGCCGGTTGCAAAGGCAACTCGAGAGTCGGGAAGGACAATGCTGAAAAGGGCTGGAGCGCCATTGCCAATCCCTGCAATTGCTGGGCGAGGGCCGACATTTGTTGTAGTTGCGCGGTGACGGGATCGTCGCTAGTGGCTCCAAAGATGGAGGCAAGACAGGGGAGGAAACAGGAGATTGAGATCCCAATTGTCCAAACTGGGGGGTGGCTACTACTGAAACAGCCGTAGTGGGAGGAGAGCTAGTAAACACATAGCCCTGAGGAGAGACAGACTCAACTGTTGTGGCCCCAACAGCAAGAGACGACCAGGCAGGTGGTCCCGAAGGTGGGATAGCCACAGGGACACGAAAATGAGGCGGTGGAGGAGGTCCTCCAGAAGACAGGGTAAAAGTGGAGGCAGCGGAGATAACTGGAAAGACACAAAGGAAGGGTACACTGAAACGGGGACCTCCTCCTAAACAGTAGGGGAAAGGGGCTCGGTAGCATGCTAGGCCATGGTGGATCGCGAGCGAGCAAGGATCGGACTGTGGCTAGGAAGAAGAGGATGAATCCTAGGAGGAGCTATCGTCAGAAGTGACAAATAACTCGGGAGACGCGGTCGAAAATAGGGTCGCAAATAGAGTCCGCGAAAGGAAAGACCTCGAGCTTAGGCTAAGGAGACTCACACAGACACGAATCCTATGCACATAAACAAACAAGTTAGAAAAGATGCAATGTTTATGGTGGTATGAGATGCAAATGAATGCTTCTAGTATGTACTCTCTCACAACCTAGGGGTGTCCTATTAAGCTGTCTACTTCAGGTTCACATAGGGGTGAATGGGTCCCCGACTCAAGTTTAGAAAAAAGTAAGGTCCCCATTCTAAATCACAGCCAAAGCTTAGGCAGTGAACGGGTGGTGCGTTCGGGGCCTCGTCCTCTACCAAAGCAGTAGGCTATACCCTCTACTAACACCGACACGACCCCGGACAAGGGGGGACAAACTCGATATTTCATCCCACGCCAAAGCCATAGGATGAGACACCGAGAAATGACCTTCGCAGACTATATAGGCGGACTAAGGAGAGGAGAAGATGCATGCCCTCTATGATGCGTGCAAAGTATGCTTTGAGTCTTTTACTTGCAAGCTTATTAAATCGTGGGGGAAAATTTGCAATTTGTCACTAGTTTGCCTTATGTTTTATTGATTTTAGTTTTTAAATTTTCGTTGACCAAATGGGGGGAGCAAACATGTCTCTAATCTCCTAAACATGGCATGTACAAGAAGGGAAATAAACATGCCAATTAGCCACGAATTAACAAACAAAAGCATGTGCAAATTATGTGCATCAGTGGTGACATAGCAAATGTGTAAAAGGAAAACACCCATTATGCAAAAAGCATGTATGCAAGAAAAACACCACTAAAAAGGATAACCAACGCAAAGCCTGGAAATAGGCTAATAAGGAGAAAAACCAAAGCAAACGAGAAACCTAAAACAAAAGCCGGGATCTGGTTATCCCTAGTGGAGTCGCCAATTCCTGTAACCATGCCGGCAACAGCCTCAGGGTTTGGTGCGAAAGGCCAAATGCAGGAGGATCGGCAAAGTCACGACAAAAATAAAATAAAAATGCAGGAGTCGCCACCTAGTCTATTAAAATGGAAGACGAGGAAAACCATAAAAGAATTATGCAAATAAGCCAATGAAAAGCAGGTCATAAACCAGAAATGGGTAAGGATCCCTGTTACGCATGAGGAAGGTGTTAGGCACCCTCGTGCGCCCGAAGAATCGGTCTTTCTATGGGTTTCTCGTTTACTTATGAAATGTTAGCTTTTCAGCCTTTTCTGTACGCCCGAGGGTGATATGCCATGCCATGCTAAGTGAGTGGTGTTTTATGTTAAAAATAAGGGTGCAGGGAGTGCAGGGGTGTGTCCTAATGCTCAGAAATATCGCTCATATATCGAGTCAACATTGATGCAAAAATATCGCATAAATAAGATCAAGGATCTAAGTACTTTGAGCGATTTCCATCCTTGCTTTACTATATGCAAAATGTGATCTACCATGCATGGAAATGGTTAAAAACAGAGTTGGATCTTCCTGATATATCAAAAATCAGAAAAATCCAGAAGTAAATCAAAACAAGAAATCATGCTAAACTATGCGAAAGCTGCTGTGTGCAATTGAAAACAGGCTAATGCGCCTGTTAGGTGCGCCAGTCTGGTGCTCCAGTCTGGTGCGCCACCTATGTGCTCTTGTGTGGGCCAGAAAGATGTGCCAAAGAAAATACAGAAATCTATGCAGTGCAATGTCACATATAAATGCGTTCCAGAAAGTTATGCAATGTAAAGTCTTTGCAAAATCGGAAAATATCCTTTAAAAATGAAAGAAATGCAAGTGTGAGAAGATATATGGATCTTGTGCTCAAGGGCTAATAGCCTCACACAAGGTCACATCTTACTCATGCTGAATAAAAATAACAAGGTTCAGCCATACCACTGGATCATGGGCTGATGCATAAGATTCTCCATATAGGAGTAAATGGCAATCAGCCTACCATATTTGGACTATGGATTGAATGTTCAAAGGGTAAAACAACTGGAAAAGCAACATCATTTGTGGTTGAAATCATGCATGCACAATCATAAAATACCAAAGAATCATCACTGAAAAGATCAGATTCAAAATCATTTGGGAAAATATGCAAATGAGGATGCAAAAGAGGGTGATTTTGCTCTCTGACCAGTCTGGTACACCAGAATGGTGCGCCAGAGTGGTGCTCTGGTTAGATGCGCCTCTCTGGTGCGCCAGAATGGTGCTCCAGAATGGTGCACCCCAGAAAATCTGAATCAGACTGCAGTCTGATTCAGAATTCTGGTTCAAATTCAGAGACAGGTGATTTTCTTCCTTTTTTTTATATGATTAAACCAATTATGCAGATGGAAACTGAAACATGATGAAATGCAAAATGAATAGAAAATTTTATTATTTGATTCAGAAAAAAACAAGATGATTCATGGTAGAAAAATGTTTATACAAGATTCTAAAGAACATGCATAAGAAAATGAGCTCGACAAGACATATGCAAGTGGTGAATACGTCAAGAACATCTCTATTACATATCTTACCATACATGCGCATGGATCATGGATCCTAGTGTAAAGAAACAGAGAAGAAAAATAATAAACCACTCATAGGAATTACATGATGCAGATTTTTAACATATGGATCCTCCATGCAAGACATCTTGTATATGAAATCAACATTTTATCATAAAAATCTCTTATATAAACAGCAAAAATCAGATTATATGTTAAGTTCAAGGCATGCTTTATCTTGGTGCAAGAGCTGAAATTAAAGAAGAAGGGAAAGTGAGGACCTACCTCCCAAGGTGTTCCTTCTTGAGATATCAAAGATAATGGGATCCTTGTTGCTTTGGAAGGGCTGGAAATGCTTCAAAATATGAGGGAGTGCTTGAGAGAAAAGAGAGTGGATTGCAGAAAACAGTAGATAGTTTGCACTAGATCTTCTTCAAGATGATAAGATCAGTTCCTAAGGTCAGATCATCAGGGGGCCCAAATGGTTGCCTATGGATGTCCTTATATAGGATATTTTCAAAGGTACCCCGTAGAGAATACAAGTAGCCTCATAAACGAAAAGCCTGGGAAGATTCCATGGCATATTCGTTGGCAAAGGTTACAAACATAGGAGGTGGAAAGCCAGCAGCCAGTAGCCTGAAAAGGGGTTGTGCGCCAGCTTTGTGTGCTAGGTAGGTGCGCCTGGTTAGTGCTCCAGCTAGGTGTGCCACTGTAGTGCTCCTGCTCGGTGCTCCAAATAGGTGCTCCACATTGGTGCTCTAACTTGGTGCTCTCCCCTATTTGTCTGAATTTCTAATCGGGCTGCAGGCCTGCTATAGGTTTATGGTTGGTTTAGCTAATGGGATTAGGTTTGCCACATCCAAAGCAACATCTGGAAAGAATATCTATGAGTCACCTCAAAATCGGGGTGTCTATAGATGCCCCTCCCTGAGTGAGATCGAGGGACGAAAGGAACCACGATCGATGCTCAGGGTTGACAAGATATCCCCATTTTGAGGTTACAAGAAGGATGGTTTTTGCTGTAGGCTGTAAGTCACTTATTCAGCGGATGCACCGAAAGTCATGACATGTTGCCAAATGCAAATGCGAAATGCGTGCAACTGCTGATCTAAATGCTAGGGATGCGTGATGCTAATGCAAGATGCAAAATGCAAGAGCCGGTACTGAAGGCCGTTGCGAAGCTGATGCTAAAAACACAAGAATGGGTGCTTGCAAGATGATGCGATGCTGATACTAGTGCTGATGTGATATGGCAAAAACACAGAAATCCATCACACAAAGGGAACCACTGGCAGGTAAATGATAAGTTGTCGGACTCATCAACCGGATTATTGAGGTTATCAACCTAAGGAGGCAGGATATGACAAGTCAATCAAGTTTTGTCAACCCGATCGCCAGACAGTATGATGGTTGTCAACCGAGTAGTTGGGGATACCAGCCCAAAGGGAAGAGGGGCATGACAAACATACCATTTGTAAAGCAAAATAGAAAACCCTGTCCGCACGGACCAAAGGCAAACAGAGAGATTTCATGCCCGCGAAAACTCGGAAGAGGAAAGGGAAAAAGGACCTTGACCGCCCGGTCAGAGGGTCAAACAGCTGGATTTCGCGCTCGTGAAAACCCAAAAGAGGAAGGATAAGGACCTTGACCGCCTGATCAAAAAGTCAAGCAGCTGGATTTCCTGCCTGGGGAAATCCAAGAGAAGGGCTAGGACCTTGACCATCCGGTCAAAAGGTCAAGCCGTCAGATTTCCTGCCCAGGGAAATCCGAGAGAAGGACAAGGACCCTGACCACCCAGTCAAAAGGTCAAGCCGCCGGATTTCCTTCCCAGGGAAATCCGAGAGAAGGGCAAGGACCCTGACCACCCGGTCAAAAGTTCAAGCCGCCGGATTTCCTGCCCAAGGAAATCCGAGAGAAGGGCAAGGACCCTGACCACCTGGTCAAAAGGTCAAGCCACCGGATTTCCTGCCTAGGGAATCCAAGAGAAGCCAAAGACTTCGACTGCCCGGTCAAAGTCAACAAGCTGGATTTCGCGCCCGCGAAAATCCAAGGGGGCAAATGACATTGACCGCCCGATCAAAGTCAACAAGCTGGATTTCGCGCCCGCGAAAATCCAAGGGGGCAAATGACATTGACCGCCCGATCAAAGTCAACAAGCTGGATTTCACGCCCGCGAAAATCCAAGAGGGCAAATGACATTGACCGCCCGGTCAAAGCCAACAAGCTGGATTTCGCACTCGCGAAAATCCAAGAGGGCAAATGACATTGACTGCCCGGTCAAAGTCAACAAGTTGGATTTCACGCCTGCGAAAATCCAAGAGGGCAAATGACATTGACCGCCTGGTCAAAGTCAACAAGCTAGATTTCGCGCTCGCGAAAATCCAAGAGGGCAAATGACATTGACCGCCAGGTCAAAGTCAACAAGCTGGATTTTGCGCCTGCGAAAATCCAAGAGGGCAAATGACAGTAACCGCCAGCTTTGTGTGCTAGGTAGGTGCACTAGATATGTGCGCCTGGTTAGTGCTCCAGCTAGGTGTGCCACTGTAGTGCACCTGCTCGGTGCTCCAAACAGGTGCTCCACATTGGTGCGCTAACTTGGTGCTCTCCCCTACTTATCTGAATTTCTAATCGGGCTGCAGGCCTGCTATAGGTTTGTGGTTGGTTTAGCTAATGGGATTAGGTTTGTCACATCCAAAGCAACATCTAGAAAGATTATCTATGAGTCACCTCAAAATTGGGGTGTCTACACATTGCAAACACGAGAATGGGTGCTTGTAAGTGGATTCAATGTTGATGCCAATGCTGAAGTAACAAGGCATAAAACAAGGAAATCCTGCGCACAGAGGGAACCACTGGTAGGAAAATGATAAGTTGTCGGACTTATAAGTGGGAATTTTTGAGGTTATCAACCTGAGCAGGTGGGATATGACAAGCCATTTAAGTCTCATCAACC